>JAGVVM010012380.1:0-18148 GCA_019149425.1 Psidium friedrichsthalianum
AGCCGCGAGAAAGCCAAAGACTTCTCTAGTTATTTGCAATTTTTGTGTGTTTTGTGGTCCATCTTATAGCCGAAGATTGTTGTCACCTTTCCTTGAGCAGGAGGGATAAACGAATAAAGTTACTACAACAGAAGCAACCAATAGCGTCAGCGTCAGACAATTCTCTCTTCTCTCCTATAATTCCGGAGAGCTACAAGACCGCATGCACTCACTAGCTGATCACTCATTTTGGTGTGCCCTACTGAGAAAAATTGGTCAAGGACTTCACACACACCTCATGAAATATGAATCATCAAGATCCTGATCAAACCCAAGTGCTTTGACGATGTAAAGTGATCCTACTAACTCAGAATCGAGACGTTCCATGGCTTCAGTCAGATTTCTTGTGGCAGATGATGAAACATTGATCTTTGCATTTTGTCCTTTTTCGGTGATGCGGAACTCCATCTCAGATGGATAGAGCTCCGTGAGGCCTAAAAGATGTAGCCTAACAAGCTCGTGATTAGGAAAGTTTGAGCCGAAACTGGGATGAGTATCCTAACCAAAAGATTGCTCGAATTGGGTGGTGGAGACAAAAGGAGATTTGCGCAATCAAGGGGTTGTTCTGGCTATCGCTCTTTCGAATGCCTACTCATGTCAATCGTTATTAGTAGATTTGCCCTTCGGCAATATCAATCATACTGATGCATGGTGGGATTGTGCTATTAAAAAGCATGCCTACAAAAGTTACGATGCTAAGTGATGTTGGCGGACTGCAAATGAACATTCAACGGAGCGGGGTCGTACTCAACATGTGTGGGGAGTCGGCAGGGTCGTACAAAAGTTTTTTTTTTTTTAATCATTATACCTGATTTATTCGATAGGGTTTCACACATATCTAGCGAGAGATGGCTGCAACATTGTCCATGCGGACAATCTTGTAGGGGTAATTGGCCTTTTTGGGCTTTCATAATGTGAGTCCATTTGCTTGGGTGTGATTAAATATGCCACTGGATTTCAGCCCAAACCAAGCCCCGGACACTTTTAGATGGATATCCTTATACGTTTCGGGCTTCCATAATGAACGTCGGACAAGAGATTTTAGGCCCAAACAAGACAGATGATGGGCCATCAACTTCCAAGTTCGAAGCCCGTCGTATTGGTAATGGACCGGCCCACCATCTACTTAGTTAGGTAGGCCCAATTAATTCTCTCTTTGATCGCAGTCCAGTCATGCCCACAGGGGGTGGGTGTTTTCACTTCATTTTTTTTTCCTTTCAAAAAGGCACCGACCACCTCTCATGGATGTGGAAGATGATTTTCCCTTTAAAAATTCTAGAGGTGAGCATGATTCCAAGATAGAATCTACAATCTGAAACCGGATAGATTCCATAACCTGTCTTGTTTCAGCTTCCAAGGTATGAATGTAGGTTCTAAATTCCAGAAAATGAGGAATTTTTTTCGATGGGTAGGTTCTAAGTTTCAGGTATGTGGAATCTGAAAGTTGTAATATAATCCGTAACAAGTTCTTGGATTTTTCTTGATATGTCTCTTTGTGCGATCCTGCGATATATCATGGTGTTTGATGATGAGTGTGAAATTACTAGTCTCAGCTTTCATTTTTAGCAATATTTATGACTAAGATTTTTATTTCGATAATGTTTCATATTTATTCATGTGTCTAAATATAAGCTATGGTCAGTAGATTGTAGCAGTAAATGACAATTATTAAATGTGATGATTCACTGTATCATGCAATTAATAATATAGGTAGAACCAATACAGATCCTGGAACTGACCTTAGAACCTATGACAAGGTAGGTTTCAGGTTTTAAAATATATAAGTAGGTTTATAGGTTCAGAAAAATGAGGAACCCGTTTCCAATAGGTACATTTCAGGTTTCAAGTAGAACCTGTACAGAATTTGAAATGCCCACCTCTACTAATTTTCAAGCGTCACATTAGGGCATGTATGTAACACTTCTGAAACAAAATTTCTGCTTCGAAAGTGCTTCTAGAGCAGAAATCTATTTGGTAATGCAGTTTTTGAAGCAGAATTTCGTTTGGTTCGCAACTTTGTATTTCTACTTCTGAATTTAAAAATTGCTTCAAATGTTGTTTTGAGGAACTTTTGAGTAGTATAAAAAAAGTTATTTCTCATCAGAAATAGAAGTAAATTTTTTGTTTTCAGTTCTCCCTCTTCACATTTTCCTCTTTACGTTACGGTAGTGCCTCTCTCTCTCTTCGCTCACTTTGTACTCACTCCCCACCACGAAGCTCTCAGCGAAGCATGACCCACAACCTGAATCTACCAACCGCAAAGCATGACCCACAACCTGAATCTACCAACCACGAAGCTCTCCACGAAGCTCAACTTGAATCTCCAATCATAAGCTCTCTGTGAAGCTCGACCAAATCTTCGACACGCCTGATTCCCAACTCAGATTAGCTGGGGGTTAGGGTTTTCTCCCTCACGTTTGTGCTAGATTTATCTTGAATTCGATGTTAGGGTTTTCATGAGCTAGAAAATGTTGATCAAATCCCACCAATCTCATACGCATCCTCAACGGCCACGCATTAATTAGCATACAAGGAAAGCTAGCTGTTGCATATGGTAATGGCATGATCCATGGTTGTTAAAAATCAAACCAGAAAGAAGCTAAAAAGGGATAATATATATATATAGCGTATTTAAGTGAAGAATCACATTTAAAGCTCGTTGATTATTTTTGCTTCTTGCTGTAGTGAAAAAATTGTGTGCAGCACTGCCTAAAACCTTTCCCTTGTGGCTTTAGCTTTAACCGTGCCTTTTGTAAATCAGAAATCGACACATAAGATGAAAGATTTTTTTTTTTTGAGTCCATCTCTCTATAACTCTATTTCTCCAGTAGGTTCGAGTCATTTCTGTGGTCATAACTCTTCTTGATTTTATTTGTTGGTGTTTTCGAGTTAATCAAGCTTTACTATTGATCATTCTCCCCTCTCATGATCATTGGTTTCTTTGGATGTTTGTTAATGCAATATCTTGAAATTAGGCGTGATTGAATTGCAAGATGATCTTGGGTCGTGAGACTTGAAGGTTTCTTGCTGATCGAAATGGGTTCCTTATCAGGTGGTTACTTGTTTCTTCATTTATCTTACTCTAAAAAATGGGTTTGGTTAGTTATCATGCTCATTTGAGCTTGCTACTCATGTTACTGATCAAGTGTTAAATTGGACTGATAATTTATGGCCACTAGTCACTTTTGTTGAAGTATGTTATCTTGTTTGTTTTCATGCACGTTGGTTTTCTCATTATCATCAAAAGTATAGGATGATTATGATAGTTTCAACTATTTAGAAGGAAGAAAGTTATCATCTAAAGTATAGGCCACGTTCAATAATTTGTACTGCTAAAGAGGGAGAAATTTTAGGGGAAGTTTCTTCAACCTGTAGATTGCACCGAGACTTAGGTGTTTTCTTTGTTCTACCATCATGCAATTCTCATCATGCAAAAGCGCAAAATGCTAGGATAGTTTTTTTTCTTAATGCTTTCGTAGGTTTATATGTGGATTTTCTTTAAGGACACTTACTTTTATATCAACCCTGGCTTCATGAGATGATATCCAATAATTTACGAGCCTTAGTTCCCGAGTAGAGCAATTATTGTAGTTCATTGGAATAGTTCTTCTTATTAGCAAAGAGAAGAAATAGAAATAGGCTTCCTTGAATTTTAGAAATGTTTTTTAGGATGTGAAGTCAAATGTTGAACTTTTGTACTTTAATTTCCTGTTTCAGCTAAAATTTGGTTATGTTTGATAAGATGTGTTTTTGATTAATTATTATGAAATGCCTATAAGCATAAAGAATTTGAGGAACATTGTAATTGAATTTAATGAGTTGATTCATCTTATACTAAACTAGTTTAGATTAAATAGCATCCCAAAAAAACACAGTCATTGCAAAGTGGACCAAGCAATTGATCCAATTATTTATAAGCTTCACGGTAGATAAGGTTAAAAAGGGAATCTAACCACCTCTACCTTCAATAAAGCAAGGTGGAATAACATTCAAGATGAATTCAATATAAAAAAAAGACACTAGTTTTACTCAAGTTTAGTTCAAGAATAGAGTTTTCAAACTGAAAAAATAATATGATAGTTTTAAGAAACTTCTTACCCAATCGGGATTTGGATGGGATAATGTAAACAACAAGGTTGTCGTGGAGAATGAAACTGTCTAACAATCTCATATCAAGGTACAACCTTACTTGGGTATTTTGATTCTAATTTTCTATGTATACTTTGATAATGTTATCGATATATGTCTTTATTTTGAAAATGGAACATGATAATACTAAATAGGCCAAATTTAAGAATGAATTGTGCTTAGGGGTACATATGCTATTGGGGAGCATAAAATAGGAAGGCTACGTTTGGAATCAGCTTTGGGAAAGGTCTTTGGACACCCAAGGCCTTTGGGCCAAATATGAGGTGTTTGGTAAAAAATTTATAAACACCCTCCCACAAAAGTGAGCATTCTCAAGGCCAAAAGCCCAACGCAACCTTGAGGCTGCCTTGGGCATTCCAGCATTTTCGGCATTTGCTGAGAATGAGTAATTTTTTTTTTTTGGTTTGCCCTTATTGTCCTCATAAATTTTTTTTATTCTAAGTTTACTCCTTGCCCTTATTGTCCTCATAAATTTTTTTTATTCTAAGTTTACTCCTTTCTCATCGAAATGAAACCTTATCTGCATCTTCTCTTGCTTCTCTAGCGCAGCTCACGTGAGATCGTCGTCGTCGAAGTGCCATTGTCGCTGCTATGCCCTTCGCAACCCTCTCCTCTCCCCTATTGCCTCACTCGGTGACGACGAGGTCGTGCCTCACCCAATGATAGCAAGGCATTGCAAGCCCAGATTTGGGCTTGCAAGGTCAAGCCTCACTTGACAATGGCAAGCTGTCGCAACGCCAGGCTAGGCGTCGCAAGCCTAGATCTGGGCTTGCGACGTCGGGCGAGGCTCGACCTCGCTCGATGACGACAAGCTATCGCAAGGCCGAACGAGGCATTGCAAGCCCAGATCCGAGCTTGTGATAGCAAGGCTCAACCTCGCTCGGCAACGGTGAGGCAAGGCATCGCAAGCCCAAATATGGGCTTACGAAGTCGAGCCTCGCTTGGCCATGGCGAGGCTTGACCTCGCCGTCGCCGCGCGAGGCTGTGGTGGCAAGGTCAAGCCTCTCCCCATGGCAGAGGTGAGACGCTTGGCCTCGTGGTTATAGCCCTCTGGCTAGTCGCCGGACTGGCTAGAGGGTAGCGGGAGGGGTGGGAAGTGAAAAAAAAAAAAAAAAAAAACATAAAAAAAAAAATATTAAATATTCAGTTCGCCGGTAAATCAAAAATTTCAAAATTTTTGTTACCAAACAACATTTCCAAAGCCGCCGAATTCAAAATATTTCAATACAGTTACTAAACCGTCATTACATCTCACTAGAATCTCTTTAATCAAAATGATTTTGCATTTCCCTTTAAAGGTTTTTCCCAAAAGTCAATCCAAAATACAGCCAAATCGTGTAGACTGTGGTGTCATTAGAGGATGATGACAATGGCTTGTTTGGTGTGAAAATATGCGTGACATTCATTAGATACATTAAAGAAATTAAGGCATGAGAAAACCACAGTTGAAGACGGATTCGATAATGAACACCAAATTGGAAAGGTGTTGGATAATCTTACCAGATGGCCTATCCCAATCAGGAAGCACAGGTTGGATAGGGGATCCAAATTCTAATAGGAGTGAGAAAAGAGTTTAATATGATTTTGCCGGCACACAAAAGTCATTCAAGAAACTCAAAAGAAGATAGATTAATTCACCATAAACTTCGTACATCCACAGGTCGCACAAGCTGCAGACCCTACTCCATGCGAATTGTGAGTGCCATTTGAAAAGACTGCCTAATAGGACCTAAGTTTTTACATCAAAGTAGTCAACCATGTTGCCCTGGGATGCTACTTGGATGAGAAGCTCAGCCTAAGAGAACCGGAGTAGACTTGCACTTCTTGATTCTATCCTAAATATATGTTGGCATCTGGATTTCTATGTGGTGTTCATTTCAATGAAGGACTATGTATTGATACATTTCAACTTATTCTTAATTATGCAACTATGAGTATGTTTGTGATTATGTCCAATTCATATTGGATACTTCAGTTATATGTTGACTAGATTAGATTCGTTGCATTCATCAGTAGTCATAGCTTAGGCTTCCTTACTCTTTTGTTCTTTACTCTTCCACTTCGTGTGATGGGCTTAGTGTTTGTGAAGGTAGCTTATGAGTTAACGCTGTCATTGTTTAGCGTAATATGGAAGGGATTAGGATCAGTAGCCTTCAATTGAAGAAAATGTATCATGGGATCAATACTTTGAAAAGGATGATTACCATATACTGAGGCATGGGTGACTTAGTGAGCTATATAGGTCTATGCACATAAGCGAACCTATTAGGAACAGCATATTGTCAAGACTCACAATAGATAATGAGAGGCTTTTCATGCGACATCGGATAGCAGTATATGAAACCTTTAGATTGAGAACATGTCTTTCTTAACTTTTGCGCATTTGTTGAAGGCGAGGAGGTGTAGTTAAAAGATACTATTTTTTAAAAAAGATGATAGGTGGAATTTTCTTATCTCAGATTATCAACACAAGAATCGATTGGAGATTTGTGCGAGAAATTCCAGCATTTGAAGATGAGCCTATCAATAAGATTTTTAGGTTAGTGTTGAAAGTACGTTTCCGAAAACCTGCAGAGGAGGTTCATTTTACTATCTCCTTCTAATATTGCCACAACAGATTATTATGGATCCTAAGCACAAACCTACTTCAATGTAAGATTTGCTTACATCTTTGCAGTATGGAATTTTGTTGAGTGACATTGTTTCACACTAGAATTCATAATCGATGATAAGGGAATGTAGGACCTACTAATGGCGATCAATATTGATCGACTATCATACTTGTTTACGCCAACAGATTCGAATTTAGAGGTAGAAAGCAGAATACCACCTAGAATCGGTCCGTGTGGTTTTTTTTGAAAAAGGTTTGATATAAGATTACATTGTGTATACTGGTGAGAAGGATTGACCAACATTGTGGAAGTGCTCTCAGCAAACACTCGAAACTCCTGAACTAGAACTTTCTCAAGACCACCAAGTATTGTTGCTTCATAAAGGAACAATTGTCTTATAATTTTCTTGCGGTGCATATCATATAAATCGGAGAAAAAGATACTTTTGGTGCCCAAAAGTTGCTGTGTGTGAAAATCCATGTGGTGCCAAAATGTTTCAATCGGATCACTAAAGTACCAGTTGTTTAAAAAGCAGGCATTTAATGCCAGTCCGATTTGCTCGTCGAATTCTGACAGTGGCCATTATTTATAATATTTAAAGCCAAAACAGCTCTCAGGGCGATCCATGTTCGCATTTAAAAAGATAAAAATTTGAAAAAAAAAGAGCAAAAATAAGAATACAAACTTAATAGTTTTCAGAAAATAAAAATCCTAAAAATAGAAAAATTAGATTAATAAATAAAAAAGTAAATTTCAATAAAAAAAGGAAAGCTTTTTGCAGCAAAGGGCGACGAGGCACCATGCGTGGTGGCCCTGGCTTTTAGGCTTGGACGACCCCGATTAGCCAATTGGCCCGACACCGTCGCCATCGTCGGTGATGATGGGGGTGTGGCAGTAAGCCCGCACTTGGTTCTGATTTTTTTAAAATTTTTAATAAAAATATTTTGTTAAATTTTTAGCATTATTTTATTTGATTTTTATTAAGAATTTTATTTGAAGCAATTTAAAATTTCAGCGAATTTTTAAATTAATGAATTATTTTAATTCAGTAACGTGCAAAAGTCCACATGGACTTCTTTTTTAAATGTCATTCTACATTGAATAAATATTTATTAATACACGCTGCACTTTTCGTCGCGACATGCACTAAAGTGACCCTTTTTGTCTAAGACTGGGCACTAAAGTGATCTGACAGAACTTTGGCTTTTCTTTTTTTTGGTATGATTTTGTTCCACCAAAATGATTGCGTACACAACTGTAGCATCAAAAGTCGTCCTTTTCCCCATATAACTCTATGAACGCTTTTATAGGCAAACCTATGTAGACGTAAATTCTAGTTATGCATCAACTCCAGGAACTCTTAACACCTTTAAAGGTGAACGATATCATATAGATGATCATTCAAAGCACTGTGAGTACCAATAACCCCCCCCCCCAAACAAGAGAGCTAATCAACTATGGCATTAACTTCACTAAGCGACTGTCATTGAGAGATCCTTTCTGTTTTGAAGAATCGCTCTTGTTTTGAGACACATGACCTTCATTTCAATGAGAAAACAAGCACATATTGTAGTTGTTGTGGTGCCTATCATAATTACGTTTGTGATCAAGACAGGAGGGATAGGAATTTTTCCGAATATGGAGATATGGAGTATGTGTATGAAACCTGTGCATGACTGAAACATCTTAGGAAATATATCCCAATAAAATGACAAGGGATCATCATGTGGACGAGATTCCATGATATTGGGGGTTTTGACATTTGTACTGTATTTTCATTATTAGTATTCGAGGAATTCTTATGTTTGCTCTTCTAATGTTTGTTGTATTTGAGGTTTTCAATTATTTGAATATTAGGATTGGCTATCTTGAGTCTTGTAATATGATTGGTCTTCGGATCTCAACAATTTAAGGATTTCTTACCATGGATTCTTGTAATGTGAGCATTTTTCTTTTAAAAAAAAAATCAGATTATGATTGTTTGTTGTGCGTCTCGTAGAACACAAGAGAGTAGTTTAATTCTCTTTTATTGTCCTTAACTGCCTGTATTTAGTGCTGTGCTGCAAAGAACGTCTGCAGGGTCAGACGGAGAGAATGTAGGTGCACAAGTTTTTCGGTACATCTAGCCTCTTCACTCTTCTGGCCTTGTGGCTTGGCAAGTGGCACGGAAGCAGAACTGAGCCAAACATTCTTGTCTTCTGCAATGGAAACGTGAGCTGGTTTTAGTTTTGACAGTTTGATGGCATGAATTTGAAATAAAGTTGTGGTTGTAACATATTCTAGTTGGATGGGGGAAGCGAGCTGGCTCGCTTACCTTAGTAATATGTGATAAGATTTAGCATTACAACTCCGTGCCTTTAAAAGTTAAAACCCGACCTTTTGTTTGGTTCTTCAAACATCTTTCCTCGATGATGATTTGTATTTTAGTTGAAAGGTCTGCCAATGCATCAATTTTTTCTACTGCTTCCATGTCAGAAACTCTTCTCAGAGCGATTTTTTGCCTCATGCACGATGGCCACTACAGGCTTGGGGTTGAGCCCGTACTTGGATTCCTGCCATCGACATCTGTAGGTGGGGTTGTTAAATGCTTGTAGCGAGTGTTCTTTTGGATTACTTTTGGTATGTCTCGCTCATTCTTGCTTTATGAAGGGTCTGTAAACATATACAGCTGAAACACGGCTTAGAGTATGCCCTTCGTAGTAGATAGAGGGGTAAATGACATATCCTTTGTTTCACTAAATTGCAATCGACGGTTCATCATTTCTCTAAGTCTTCCAATCACTTCTTGGCAAGCTCTTTGATTCCTCTGTCATATCTAGGCGCCCTCGTACATCTCCGGCAAAGCAGTTTTCGGATCGATCCGCCAGGGTATTGTTGACCAGACGAGATTCGATTTGAGTGGAATCTGATTACTTTGTGGCGCTTCAATAATTGAGCTATGTTTCTATAGTAGTGGTCCGCCAACCATGGTGTTGCCACTTCTAGCGTTATATATCATCCCAATGCCGAACGAGGGACCAAGAGAGCAAGGAAGACTGAAACAACTCGAACAGCGAACGATGGCGTCGTGTAATTCTCTCCCAGGAACCAGAATACTGCATGCAAAAGAAGGAACTAAATTCTAGACCACTCGACGAAATGAACAAGAGTTCACGGCAAGACGAAGCTCCGACTGTTCGGATGCGACGCAAGAACGCACATGAAATAAAGCGGAAAAGGAGACTATCTGAACCCGTGCCAAAGCGGGATCCTGTGATTTTTTTTTTTTCCCGATGAGAATGAATCACACCCAACTAGATTTTGGAGAAGACGGCTTGGGAAAGAGTAGATACCGGACGAAGTCAGCAGAGTTAAGACTCGGGTGACTACTTGAGACAGCAATGTTTGCACACGGGGCCACGGCTTTCCCTCTCGTTATTCCTTTTTCTCTGGTTTGCGATGGTCTTTCTCTTTTCTTCTCTCTCCTTTGCCCTTTTTTCTTTCTCCCTAATGAGTAGTAGCAGTCCGCCGAGATGGGGATGCGAGCAAAGGACCACTTTTGGACCTGTGGAGCCCTCGACGGGGGGGGCCCCTTCGCCCACGTGAAGCCCACGAGGTATGGCCTCCTCTCTCCCCTCCTCCACTTGCGCATCACATCCCGACGTTCTCCTCTTTCTTCCTTCTCGCGCAATTTGTAAAGATTCCTCCCTCTCTCTCTCTCTGCGATCGAACTCCCATTATTCTTCAATAAATCTCCTTCTCGCGTTAAGGCAAAATCAAAGGATTTTGCGAGTGTCGACTTCGATCCTTTCTTCTTCTTTGTCTAATTACCTCCATCGGCAGAGTGTTGGGATGCCGCAAGCCGCGGTTGATTTCGTTACGAGCGGCTGAATGGCTCTACGGAACACCCCGATCGGACATTATCGATCGATCTCTAGAAGATCGTTTGTGGAGTATGTCTTGTCCGTGGCCAATCGGCACGCGACGGAAGCTCTTAGGCATGATCGATGAGACAGACCGCGCTAGCTCAAAACGTGCACTACACTGCTGAGTGCAGAGCGTAATTATCTTACCTTAGAAAAATCCTTTTTCACTAAAATCCAACTTCAGTCGGCGGCAATTTCAGAAACCTAAAATGGGTAAGGTCTTTCATGATTGCGGCTGCGTGCCAATCACCGTTTTACCCTCCATGAAGTTCGGTCAATAAATAAAGCGTTAACATCCTGAAAAACTTTAAATTAATATATTTATGAATAAATTATTTTAAACTATTTATTTGGACCACCGAAAATTCTAGAGTGGTACACCTTAGATAAATTTATCCCAAATTGATACACTGTGTTAAATTTACCATCCCGTGTGTTTTCGTTAAATTTTATTGTCAAATTTGATGAATTGAATGACACATGACGATTGTTAGATATGCACAGTTTGGAGTTTTTAACCTCTATTTATTATAGGTGTATCAATTGAGGCTTTTCGTTATATTAATTCAATCTAACAGAAACTAACGGAGGGTAGTGTGTATCAGTTTGGAGCTTTGGTATTCAAATTAATTAGTTTGGGTAAGTTTATCACAAATGTATCAATTTGAAATTTTTGATGGTCGAAAAAATAAATTTGAATAAATTTATCACGGTATGAGATTTTTCGTGATATTAACCAGAAATAAAAGGAAAGCTCCGCATCCATGACTCCTTTGATTTCCACTCAAAGAAAGATGAAGCTCATAAATTTTTTCTCAGTATCCCAATGCTCAAATGTGACTTCTGGGTATGGCGAGGTAGAAAGCAGACATGGATGGGGTCAAAGTCTTGCTTTTCTCGGAGTTAGAACGTGAACTCTCCCGCCCGTCAGTACTGGAAAGATCCAGAACAGAGGGCCGGTGGGAGACAAAGACTACTCTCGTGCTCCGACCGCAACCTTTGACTTAACTGAATCCTAGTTATTTCTCTTCAGAATCTCTTAGACAAAATGCTGCAATTATCTTGACAACGACAACTTAAATGATTCCCGTTGCTTCGGGCATCCGTCGGCCAATGGATGTGTCGAAACAGATTCGTGACTATTCCCGAATCAAGAACCGCAACAGGTATCACGCTTATCTCCCAGAAAGGCCAAGAAGAAAGCTCGACAAGAAAAAGGTTTCAACTTTTTTAGATACGACCAAACCAGTACCAGAGATGACAAGAAAAGTAGAAATCCACACGAGCCTGAAAGTGAAAAAGCAAATAGGCTTTCGTCTTCCTTTGAGCTGAAAGAAATCTTGTGCAGATGCAACAGCTCAGGATCAGGAACCAGGGAGAAAAAACCCTAATCAGCCCATCAAAAAAACTTCCAGTATTGCACAATATACGATGGTAGAAGACAACACCTTACCATTAACCTAGGTGAAAAAAATGAAAATCACATCCAAGCAAAAGGACAACTACATAGGCACATTTAGTTGCACAAATGTCTGCTAAACCACCAGCCCCGGGCGTCCATTCGATCAAAATGTCGGGACGACCCCATATCGCGAATCGGCCATGAATGCCGCGGAGTCGGTCGCGTAGATGTTTTCCACTTCCGACTCGATCTCCGTTCGCTTGGCGAAACGGCCCTTGATTCTCGGCCGGGTCTCGGCATAGGCCTTCCTCGAGGCGTACCGGATCGTCTTCTCGAACTTCCGGTTCTTCCTCTTCTCTCTGTACCTCAGTACCCTAGCTTCGCGGTCCATCCCGCACAACCGGAGTCGGTTGATTCGCCGTTGTTGCGGTTGTGGCTGCTGAGTTTGTGATGCTCGGGTCGGTGCTGTTTCCGCTCATGCTTTGGACGAAAGGGTACGAGATATCGGACATGGAGTTCCTTCTGGTACGACTCCGACGTCAGTGAAGATGATGACACCTGAAATAATATGCACACGAAGTTTAATTTCCAGTTTCAGTAACCAGACACCAGTTCTTTTGGATTTCACTACACGCCTTCAAGTATTGTAATCTACTTAACACCTTCGATTGGATGATCAGGGTTGAAATTGCATGACTAATTACTGACACTGAGGAATTTATGTTTTCTTAAAATGAATTCTTGTCATAGATTGTGCCCTAAAATAATAGTTTCATTGGATTGTTGGCATGTTTGTGCTTAATCAATCGGAATTCAACAAAGATTGAGTGTTGGAGGTAATTACACTATGGCTGAGGTAGCTGAAGGATGTGAGCTTGGATCTGCCGAAATGGATGTCGAAGCAATTCTCCGACGATGGATGAACCACCGCGCCGGAGCGGGTTTGGTTTGGACAGGCACAAGGCTATCGTCGGTGGCCGACCCATGAAACCTATCCATCGAGTTGTTGCCATACTCGAGATCAAGAAACGTCTCCATGTCGTTGAAGACACATCTCCGCCACCAGCACGCCGCTACTTTCCCGTCCATTCCTTCCGCAATCTTATTAGTACCCGCACCGGCGGTGTTCGGGAACAGCCACGACGCCGCTTCCAACTCTCGTTCCGGCACGAGCCGTCGCACGTGTCGGAGCTGCCGGCCTTGTTGGGTACGGCGAGGAGTTGAAGGCGGAGACGGCCTTGGCGATGGACTCGGCGGCATCGAGGAACGGCTCCACGGGCACGCGCTCATGGCGGCGGGCGAGGGGGTTCGCGCAGTGGATGTCGACGTCGCAAGACACGCACAGCGCCGCCGCGTCGGCCTTGCAGGTGACGGCGGCGGGGCCTGCTCGCAGACCTCGCACACCCAGACGCGCTCGTGGCGGGCGGACAGCTTGCTGTCCCCGTGGATCCGGGAGTCGCAGCCGAGGCAGAGGAACGCCGCGTCGGCGCGGCAGAACACGGCGGCCGTGGCGGACTTGCAGGAGTCGCACAGCTTGGCCGGCACGGCCCAACTTCCGGCGAAACCCATCACCGAGCGATTCAAGTGGAGTTGTTTCGGCGCAGGAAATGGGAATCGGGAAGCTTTTTTTTTTCGGGGGGTTCGGGCAATTGGAGTTGCTGGCCTGTGGGGGAGGGAGAGGCGTTGTTATTGGGGTTTGATTTTTCAAAGGTGGGGTTGAGAGTGGAGCTGTGCACTGATCTTGGTTATCTATTAGTCCCAGTCAGAGAGGGGGAAATCTGGATGCTGACGAGTGAGGTGAGAACACGTGGATGATCCTGGGCCAAGTAAAAGGTTTCCGCGAATTATTATTGGCGAGTAGTTGTCAAGTGTCTGTGCCGACGTGGGCCCCCCCACCTCGGTCCTTCTGGACGTCAGAGAGAGAGAGAGAGAGTGAGTGAGACGGGGCGAGTTGGAAACTGTGAAATGGATAACCCATCATGTGGTGTCGGGTCGGGTAATTTGGGAGGGGCTCGTGTTGGTTTAATAAAGGAAAGAGCTTTAGGCGTCCTCCTTTGATTCCTATAAATGAATCTATGTTCTGCCTGCAATGCCCTAGATACGTCCAGGGTTGTTCCCTCGATATGTTTCCGACTACTATGATTCACGCATGGAATCCGAGCTGTCTCACTTATCATGGAAGTGATTTTCGCTGAAGATCGATGACGGAACGGAGTTATATGACGGTCAATTATGCAAAACTTCCTATGAGAAATACTGTTTGATTGACGGCTTGCTTTCACCATAGCAAGAAGCGATAAATGTTATTTTTCCCATCGCAAAAATAAAAAGAGATAAGCGAGAAAAAGACATCCTCCCTAAAATCCTTTTCATTAAGTTATTAATTTCGTGCCTATGTTTTCCTTGATGATGTCCACAACACAAGTAATGGAAATTCTCTCTAAACAAGGACCGAGAAAAATATAAATTTGTCATTGAAGCTCAAGCCCTCGATCAAACTACAAGAAAGTTAGTTTTGCAACAAAACAAAACAGTCATGCTTGCATTCTCATGATCTTAAATCATTTTTCTCGTCGCTCTCCGTGTCTTTTGTTTCCATGCCAAAATAGATGATATTTTATTTCGTTGAGTTTGAAAAATGCCTCAATGAGAACGAAACTCCAATCAAGTTGCAAATGCGAATTACTTTTTAAATTACCGTTTTTAATGAAAATTGAATGGATATACGTGCGAAGAGAATCTATTTACTCTTGAATGATTGGCAACAAGGCCAAACACACTTTCATCATTGAAAGTAGAAGAAGGAATTCGCGGGTCAAAAGATACTTATGATCGCGAGCCTCAGCACGAGATAGGATCCAAGCCTACTACTGATCGAGTCGTCCGATTCGGTTTCAAAATGGTGGGTGGTCAAGGGGGTACGGAGATCGAGCCCGACTTGGATCCGAGATCTGCCATCCAAAGTCCGAAAACAGCGCACTGGAGAGCCAGTTGGGGGGGAGGTGGCCAAACCCAAGTTAGATCAGACGAGGCAGGACTGAAATTCAGGTCCAGTTACTTGCCGCAGTACGTCATCCAGTGCGTGAGCCACAGGGAAGAGCTCATTTGGCGAAAATGCCCCTCGCGACCCTTACCCCTCTTCCATCCAACGTCGCTGTCGCCGCCCAAACAACACTGTTGGCAGACAAGGCGTCGGCGAACCGTGTCGCGTTTTTTGGATACGCACTCTGGGATTTGTGTGGCTTCCTTTTGTTTGGGGATACTTCGCTCTAGACCTTTCTGTCGTGTTCCTTTTCTTTTTTTTTTTTCGTTGGGAGAAAATAAAATATTGGATGGATATCTGAACTGGGGTGATTGGTTCCCCGATTAATCCGATCTGATTCCCGACGATTCTATCGAACCGGTAACATGATTAAAAAAAAACACCCACCATAATTTGATGGATGAAGTAAATGACAGTAGGCACATGACATCAATCAGACTCTTGAATTGGTTCTTTTTCCTTGTACATGCTTGAATTGGTTCTTTCTCCACGTTTGTGCAAAAATGTGGATCGAATTTTTTCCTTTTCTGCTCATGGATCGGTTCTAAAAATTCGATCGTCCGGTCCTGTCCAACCTATGTGATTAGATTATCGAATTCGCATCGGGAAGAAGACAGAAAATAAGAAAAACGAACTGGACCTACCGATCCGATTTATCTAGGTTCATCCGCAGAAAAGGGTACGTCCTCCACGTCTGATATATTAGGTTTTCTGTCGCAACAAAACAAAAACCTGATAGCAATAAAAAAGAATGAAAAAGTACAATATATATAGGCCAATACGATGCCCCATCAAGTAATTGACCAACTTAATAAAACTAGCTCTAAAATCTATTTGTCTCGGGGCGGCGCTAACCGACCCATACGCCCCCCCTGCCGGTGCACGCGTGACCGCAACGAGACCATCCGTGTCGGGGGCGTTGCCACGCAAACCCACCGCAGTTCCGTGCGTAAGGATCACATGTCGTTGGCTTCATACTTTTGTTTCTCTAAGCATCACGTGGCATAGCCCGATGTGAGAAACAATGGTCCCGAAGTATTCGCCAACTCCAATACTATTTCCTTGGAGCCAGAAATCGGACCCGACCGAATCACTGGATTTTCAATTTTAGGACGCATGAATCGAACTGAACTGCTAGATCAGGAACTGACCACCGATTTCGAATTCGTCCGAGCGATCTCGATTCGAATCAAGTCCGATTTTGCTCACACCCTAGTCTGAGCTGTTCGCGGAAGGGATTAGTCTAACCACGTAGGTCTGCACGACCTCAACAGAAATCGGAATGCATGGCGATTAGGGAAGGTTTATTTTTTCAGATTGAAGAGAGGATTTTTTTTTTTTTAGATGGGATAAGTTAAATAAGATTGTAATTGGGGAAATTTATGAGGAGGATCGTCAATCCTCGGATTGGACGGTCGCGCTTATGGCTTAAATATGAGACAGATCGAGTCATGTGAGACGTAGCGCTCAAGCTCCGCAAAATTCACCTCCTCCCACGTTGGAAATTCTCAATTAGGGTAGGTACAAACATTCATTCTTTAAATTAGGATGGATAAGAAAATGAGTAGTTATTTTCCAACTTGGATCGTTTCGTGGCAAACCAAGTCGCAAAATCGAGTACTTTCTTTCTGATTAGTGATGGCAAACAGGACTTAACCACAGCACCGACAACACCAGAAAAAAAACGGAACGAATATGTTTAGATCAATCCTCATGGTCACTTAATATGTGTGGTGGGAGTAAATTCTGTGCACAAATGCCAGAAGCAAACGAGGATAATTTAAATGTAGTTGACTTGGGTTAAGTCCGGACGCGATATTCGCCACACAGATTGAATCAATTAATTGGATCATATGAGGGTGTCTTGCCTGGACTATTGATTGGCTATGTGATGACAGCTGCCGCGACAAATGGATTGGCCGAGTGAGTAAAGGATGCCATTAACTAGGCTTAAATGATGATTATGTAGTATATTTTGGGATAGTGGTTTTAGTACTTCTTGATGGAGTTCACTTCCGGTCCTACGATCAAGGTTTCTATGTGATTTCTCGAATAATACATGTCTACTTAAGGAAGAATAAAAGCAGATTTTCCCTTTCTAAATGACAAAATAAAATTTCCAAATCATTTCTAGTTTAGTCAAACGCCGACAAATGTTGTCGTTTTATTGTCCTTATGCAGGAAAATGATTCTTTGGAAAATATTTTTCAGAAATATTAAATTTTTGGGGCGAAATTAAATGAAACCTAAATTTTTGTTTGTTTGTCGCGAAAAAAATTCATGATGAATGGTAGTACCTTTTTTAACAAAAAATCGTATTCCGAAAAAATATTTCCGCCTACTACATGTTTCGAGAATTAAATTTTCTAACTCTAAGCGATCCCCCTCCCTTTCTTTGTCCTATGTGATTTTCGGATCATTTACAAAAATGAAGCTTCATGAACAGGAGTAAGGGGGGGAGGGGGAGGAGAGAGGGGAGGAAAAAAAAAAAAAAGGAAAAAAAAAAAAAAAAAAAGCGCAAAGGAGAGGGAGAAAGGGGGGGAGAAGCTCGCGAGGGGAAAGGGGGAAGGGAAGTGGGAAGAGAGAAAGAGGGAAAGGGGGGAAAAAAAAAAAAAGATGTACAAAGAAAAAAAAAACTGCTGAAAGCGGGCGCCCTCGCCATGGGGGAGGGGAAAAAAAAATAGACCTGCCGAGGGGAGGGGGTTGATGTACTGCATGCACAGGAGGAGCTGTGCGTATTCTCCTGTTTTTCGTATCTCTCTCCTCGCTAAAGGGACGTGTAGGCTCTCGTGTCATCGTCCCTGCTTATTGGTCACCCGGCGCTGCTCTCGTGCGCCCTGTCGCTGGCAGCTCCAGCACAGGGACTGGTCCCTTTTCGTTCCTTCGTTAGTTGCAGGAGGCCTGCGCCGTCTTGTTCGCTCTACATGCTGGCCCCTACTTGAGACTGGGCTTAGTGCGTGCGCGAGTGGTCCTGTCGCGTCGTTGGGGGGGGGGGGGG
>JAGVVM010012382.1:0-11974 GCA_019149425.1 Psidium friedrichsthalianum
TTTTTTGTCAATTCTTTATTCGACCTGTTTAGTGTATTTTTTTCTCCTGTCTTGTTAGGATAGGCGTCGATAGTTTTATCTTGATTTTCAATTCAAGTTCCAATGGAGATTTCAGCTTTCTAGGAAGTATCTTTCTAAAAATTTCAAGTAGATAGGGTTCTAAGAAACCATATCTTACTAAAATTTTCAAAAAATTTTTATGGGTTTTCAAACGATGATAGTTAAATTTCAAAACAAACACGATAATCCAACCAAATCAAAAAAATATCCCAAAACCCGATGACCATAATGATCCATGAACATTCTCTGAATTATTTTCGGAAAAAATTCACTTCTTAAACCAAAAATTAATTTGAGAAGATAGCAAAATCGGATCTAATGATATAGATGAAATTGGCTAACTTCCCTTTTATTAATCGAAAAAAATAGATCCGAATGGGTATGGATAGGACAGACGGGTTTGGTTAGGTTTTAACTAAAAAAAAATTGTGCCAAGTTTAGCCTCGAAAGTTGAGCACTAAAAAAACATCAGATTTTTTGTTCAAAAGTTCATATTTATTTTTGTTTCAATTGCAAATGATATACGTCATTGAATCATCAAAAAACATATATGCAAGTTCCAATCAAACAAGCATTGATCCACAATCAAAATTGGAAAAATTACCTCTAGGACTCCCGCAAAAATCGGCACAAGTTAGAGACATGTATAGCACCCAAAAAAATGATGTTTTTGGGCCCGAGCAGCACGTTTAAATCACAAAAATAGCATAAGTAGTTGAACACAGCAGCAAAACAATGCTAAAACAGCATGCTTCGTACTAAGACGACCACAAATCAATCTAACACGTGTACAGAGGTTACCCCCGTTCATGGGTGCAACTTGAGCATATTGATGCCAAAACAGTGCTAGACAGCACCTCGAACACGAGCTACCGAACGACGGCACGTGGAGCTGTAGTTACGACCTACAAAATCAGAGAAATTTTCCAAGTGCTTCTCGATGTGCAACAGGTCGCCTCGGTGGTTGGAAGTTGTCGGGTCACTAAGCTTGTGACAGAAAACTCCGATTGTGAAGCGTTGCAGGCCACAGCTTCACGGACCAGGTGGGACCGCTCACAGACAAAGTACATTGCCTGGCAATAAAACTTATACAAGCATGAAACTTTGATTGGATGCTTGAGTTCCAAGAGCTATGGTTTGACTCAAGAAAAACTTTGGTGGACGTTCAAATTAACTTGCACAAGAGGTTATATGGTTTCCTTTCAATGTGTTATTTCCCAAGGGCTAGTGCCTTTTTATTCCTTCCTTATCGGCAACTCTTGCGGCTCCACTCTGCCTCCAATGAGCGAATCTCTCTTCTCCTCTCGTAGCTCAATTCTTCGTGTGTCTTTATTTTCTTTTTTTTGGCTCAGAAACTCTCGAACGTCCCCCCACTATTTTTCGTCTCAATGATGCTCTCTCTTCGGACCTTGGCATGGCTTGCCTTATATAAGAACTTAGATTACTAAGCCTAAGTAAGAACGAGATTATTTTGAGCCGTAGGATTAGTAATCCTAACTAGATGTAGATTTTACTTTGAGCCATTAGATAATAGAGCTCAATATTCCACCGAAACGCTATCTACGATAGGATACACAAATTACTAAAAATCTTGAATATTGAATTTGAGAGTCCATCCAATTCCTATGCTTAATTCTTGTCTAGGTCAAAATCTAAATGCAACATATGACTAATTAAATAAATATGCTATGCTAAAAACTATTAATTATTTGGCGAAGAACTAAAACTAATTCCATTTTTTTTATGTAAAACAAATGATTAAGGAAAAGTCAATTGGTGTCAACAGCCACAACCCATATGTTTTGCCTTGAATTATGCGCATTTACTTATCATATACCACAAGCATACTATGTAACTCAACTAGGTTTTTTTTTTTTTTCATATTAGCCATGTTACGGTGTAGACAAATCCAGAGGGAATCATGCAGAAAATGGATGATCAAATCCATAGCTAAACTCATTATCCATAATGAGATCAATTTCATTTACTCTCATCATGTATTAGATCATTTTGAGAATATGATCATTCAAGATATCCTTCTGTATCTTTATACGGTATAGTGCTTTAGATTATCTCATATCCTTGATATACGACTATCTCATCGAAGAATTTCCTTCAGATGCAAAATGATCAACGTAGCACTATCCATATTCTCATGCTTCTTTTGAAACTCATTGTTCATTGAAGTAGCATGTATGATCCAACTTTTAGATCATCCTTTTCCACTTCTCATAATTGTCACATTCCTCTTGGGTGTATACCTTGAGCGAATGAATAGATGGCATTTTCTCATCTACACATATCCAAGCTTTTCTAGGTTAAGAAAATATTCTAAATTCCTCAACCAATTATTGAAATAGGCCAGTCAAGCATGTTCTTGTCAAGTATTGAGGCAATCGGGTTTGTGTTCACATTTTCGATAAAGTATTAAATATATGTGCAGAAAATAGTGTTAGGTGTGTACTTTCAAAAAACTATTTCATATGCTTTTGATGAAATAGATGCTCCACTAATTTATCGAATCTCACACTCCTCAAATGAGAAATGTAATCTTTATTGGGTAGGATTACAAGTAAGGGATGAAATCCCATCAGTTCATGTCCACCCAACCTAACAGTTATTGTGTTTCATGAACTTGAGAGTGGTTCAATAACCAACACATTATATACGAGTCCCAATCATAAACTTCAGTCTCTAAACCACGAAAATCTCACCTACAGTTATTGACCTCATGATCATAGTTAAGTTAGACCCACCGTCTCTTGCGGTTATTGAAAACGCAAACGATCCCTCACCTAATAGTTATTGGAAATCTTCTGGTCTCATCCACAACATCTAATACTAATGAGTGGTCCAATATTATATATCAATAATTGATCAATATATCCATAGCAATTCAATCAATCGTTATAATGAAGGACCAAAACGACAACGATAAAAGGCATGAGTCAAACCCGTTACAACTTAATATTAAATTAAGGAGATAATGACCATGAAATGGTCTCACCTAACCATGCCTAACATTTAGCATATTTTCCTAACTAGGTCTCATATATTGATTTTACTATTCACATTCTACTAGTCCTAGCAACATAAACGGTAGTAGAATAGATATCCACCAATCCAATAATATTCTCATCCATCAGAATGGATATATAAATATCTTATCTAGTCATCCATTCTAATAGGATAAGCAAAATCGAAATTATGAGACCATTATTGAAATTGCAAAGAATTGCTGAAAAATTCATCCAGACGATTCCAGAATGTGAAAATCCACCATCATTCATAGCTAAGTAGTGCCTTTGAATCAGTGGCTCATTTCAAAACACCTAGCCCAAATTCAACTCACTCTGAATCAAAACAATTTTTCAATACAAGATTGGTCTAGTCTGATTCTTGCTAAGTTGATATCTATCAACTTAACCACAGTGAACTAAACCAATCAAATGCACAAATATACCTAAGGATGGCTCGATACCACTTGTTGGTTCATACAGGCAAATACGATAAATTTTCATAAAAAAATCACATGCGCGGCGAAAACAAGATAAAAACCTGTATGTGGATCTTCTTAGGAAAATTCGCTGCATTTCAATCAAAAAACTAAAACATGCATCAAGAGGGTTCAAGGTTTACCTTAAGGAGCGTTGCCTAAGCTGACTTGATCACTATGTTCTTGAGCTCCACAAATGTCGAGCCTCTAGTTTTGACACACCACTAATCGCGCGCGTGATGGAAGACGAAACTTGTAGACGTTCGCTTCCTCAATCGTGCTAGCCAACCCTTGAGACGCGACGAACCAAGCTTGACCTTTTGTCACAAACAAAATCTCAACCTCAAAGTGTTTATCGTGAGAGCAATCTTACACGTGTGCCAAAAAAACCAACGAGGAGCTTACGAGATGGGATGAGAAGTTTGTGGGCATCGAGTACTAACCTTTAAACCCCTAACCCCATTTATAAGGGGTTGGGGTTTCGAGGGAAAAAGGTAGCCGACCTTCCTTTTGTCGCCTCGTGTTTCAACAAGCTAGCCAGCACGTGGCCTGCTGGCCAGTGGCTGGTCAATGTGGCAACCGTTTTTGACAGTTGCAGCCAGCTTGGCCTCGCTGGCTGCTTGTCGGGCAATGAGGTCGGTAACTTTGCCGACCCATTTTCACCTCATTCCACACAAAAACTCCATCCTCTCTGCTGAGTCTTATCGCTTTGTCCTAAGGATAAAACCTTATCATTTGACTTATATTTGATAAGGAATCTTATCTCTTAATCCTTTAGATGATAAACCTTATCATCTCATGGATTCTTGCAGATGTCACATTAGTGTGACATCATGCTAAAGGTCTGCTTGCATCGCATACTATACGTCGTGATTTAGAAATTAGAATCAATTCATATTAATATAATTTCAGTTGACTATCTCTATGTTCATAATTGCAAGCACCTTTGCAATTGCGTCTTCCATTTCAATGTTGTCCCATTGGTTATAGTGTGTGACATCCTAGGTTCACAATTGAGCTAGCAGTAGACATATACTAACAAATTAGTATCACTAAGAGGATTATTGTCCCTAGTCAATCTTTGGGTTCTGCAGATCATGAGGACATTTAGCAATATATCATGGCTTTCCAGACAATTGAATATTGCAAGAATATAATGAACTCTCAGCTTAGTTATAGTGTAAATTCGATCCCTCATCTTACCATGTCCCGATCGAACAAATTGCCATGGACTATAGTCAAGCCACCAATTCGATATATGCATCAATCTATCTGATATGTAATAACACGAGACATTCTCGTCAAGCCCAATCGATGATCTTTCAGGCCTGTCATGAATAGATAGCATAGGATATCAACATCATATTTAAACAATGAGACAGATCCCATTGTCACGCATACATGTGACTTCGTATATGAACGAACCATGACCATTAAGTACAAAGGTGATCGACGACCACCAATATGACGCACTGTGAATCATAGTCATTTGACATATAAACCAGCATTGTGCCTTAAGTCTAAGGATCTTTACACCTGACCAAAGTATGAATGATTAGACATGACCCTGCACGAAGCTTCCATGCTTGCTAAATCGTTCAGTATGTGTCACGCTCAGTGTATTCGATCAAACTTGGTCAATACATATAACTATGTTCCAACTTAGACATCTAATATCCGATGACTTGTGACCCATTATCCCCATCAAGTATCCAATGCTTGATGGCGAGGTTGCGAAAAACACTAGTCTTAATAGGATTATTAAATCCACTCAATGATCCATCAATCAGGAACAGTTTAAAGATCGTGTTTAACTGAAACCTATCACACATATTCTCGACGTTCTTAAGGATAGCCTCAGTCACGACAATCTTATGAACTTTCATTCACCTAAAGAGATGGGAAAAGATGAATGGGACACGTCTTGCCATTAATATGATTGAAAGTACAGTAAAATGTCCAAATACAACCATCGCATAGTTGCTTTAGGGTATACACCTAACAATTATTTCACTAAAAAAGGATTTTTTTTGGCATTTGTCTTTATAATGCGGGAATGTTCTTGGGTCCTATGTGCTCTCCACCGATTGCACTATTTAGATAACAGGAGTAAGCGTGTTTTTCTTCACACACAAGGAACAGAAAGATGAGGTTGTAGTACTTCATGGCTCTCCAAAGACAAGATCAGATCTCTTCTCTATAGGCATATGTCAACAATGGTGAATAGAATGAGTTGGGGTTCTGTCCTTAGCTCTTTCAAGTAAAGCTAGAGTCCAAATTCGTGCTAAAGGAGAGAGATGGAATGTCCCAGCCCACTTGAAGGAGAAAGACATGAATGATGAACCGATGGAATCCTATGCTAAAAGAGAATAGTTCTAGCTTTTCCACTATAAATAAGGAAGAGCATGGAGACTTCTGGCACTGCAGTTCAGTTCTAAGTGTAGAAGCCCGGAGAGAGAGAGAGAGAGAGAGAGGAGGAGGAGGAGAAGAGCTTTGTGATTGGATGTTCATGGCTTGTGTTATTAGTGATTGCCTCTCTCCTTTGAGCAACTCCATCTTCAGCTGCTGCTTCATTTCAAAGAGTGAAGCAAACTATTTTTCCTCGAGCTGGTAATCATGTATCGACTTGATGATTAATATATACACACACCATATGTAGAAATATATTTTATGTAACCATCTAGCTTTTACTCTTATTTCACTTTCAACCAACAAATTGTTTTTACTGCATACCGGAGGAGAGGCGGCCGATCTACCTTATGGATGGATAGATAAATATTTGGATTTCTATGATATCTCTTGGAACATATGGTTGGTGTGAACTTTCATCATAAATTTTGGACACACAGATATATATGTATATATATATATATATATATATATATTGAACCTGTTTTTCCTTCTATGGAAATTATTTAAGTGGTCATTTGGGTTTGTGTGTTTTGTAGGTTGCAGGTGCTGATGATTCAAAAGGACACCACTTCTCGTTTGTGGAAAGGCATGCTGTGTTGATGGATGTTGTAGCTAGCCTTAAATAGATGCCATGCATTCTCAAGAGTCCCCTCATACATGTTCCCCTCTATATTCACTATATTTCCCCCTTTTGATTTTTCATTTTATTTGGTCCTTCATGCTTGTGTGCCCAAATTAAGGTTGTTCCTTGACGAGAAACTTGAGGGGAAACGTTTGGCGCAAACGTTATTGAGCAGACGCCGCTCATTGAAAACATTCTGATAAATGTATAAAAAGAGTGAAGAACTCAGTCATGAGAGGGTATAAATCAACAACTTTGTCAGTCATTTTCTCATTGGTTCTAATTACATATTGGAGTAATTAACATTTTAGATTTTGTTATCCATTCATTATTGTACGAAAAGTCGAGAAAGGTAGGACGCAAAAATTTCAATAGCCACCTAATGAAACTCCACCGCATCTCTCTTTCTCTAGAAAGGAGAAAAAGAAAAAATAAAAATTCGATTATGTCCTCTTCTGGACTTGAGTATTTCCTTTGCAAGGTTTTTGCTTTACTTCTCGGAGGCTACTATCTCGAGTCTCTTACGTGAGTTTTTGTTAAGTTGTGGTCACTAGTAACTCGATGGTTTTAACGATTACAGTCCACTCGAAATAAATCGATGGCCGATCTATGTTAACTACTCATGACTATTATTATTGGCAATCAATTTGTTCGGCACGTGCAACAACAGCCTGATACATTCATCTAGTGAAATCATCCGGAGGGAGCCCAAAGCCGACTTAAGTCAACATGTCTAGTGGAGTCAACTTCGTTCAAAAGCTTAAACTAATAAGTTATGTGTCAATTAGGATATATTAAATAATCAACACCACATCTATTTTTTGATGTGAGACTTTTTCTAACATAACTCACAGATGTATTTCAATAATTTTTTTCGCATGTGTAAGCTCATTATTAGGTTCTACCCCTATTAATTTAGGTACTGCTATGTTCAGAACCACCTTCACTCTAGGTTTCTTCAGCTAGATCGAAAACCACCTTGGTTAAATTCCCCTTCCTTGAGATATTCAATAAACACCAGTACGGGAGTAGGTTACCAATCAACCATTGACTCGGATACCATTTGTTGAGAGCAGACAACGAAAACCCATTGCCTTCACTCGCGGAGATCGAGAGCCAAGATCTAAGCCCATCAAGATATCCAATTAGATCAACATTCATTCAAAAGCTTAAGCAAAAAATTTTGAGGGCTAACTAAGATATATTAACTAATTCACTTTACTTCAATTTTTTGATGTGAGATTAAGTTTAACACAATTAACACATGCTTCCCAACACAAATATTCAATTGTCACATCATCTAAATTGAGATTTCCTTTTATCCGTCATTTATTGTTATTTTTATTATTTATTGGTTTTGGTAAGTCACCCAAAATCAACGCGACATCCAATTCAAGCCGCGTCATGTTCACTCGGTTGTGATAAGCACGGTTCTGATAGTCCCACCGACACGCCTCATTTGGAGTCAATAGTCATACATCTATGTACATACCCTAGTCTAATTTCACACGACGTTTTCTACATAAGAGATGACTCATGTTGGGCTTTTGCCTTAGCACTTGAGAAATTTCACAAATCTATTTGACTGGTTATCGCATAATGGTTTTCATAGGATTAAAAATTCAGCAGAGAGTCCAATTGACATTGAACTTACAATGAAGGGTGAAAATAGTATGACACAAAAACTCCATTTATTTTGCGAAAAATGAAATGCTTTTGAAAGAATTTTTTCAAAATGTCATTTTTTGGTAAAATAATAATATTTTCTGATTTTTGACTAAAATCTATAATTGAATTGGAAAATATTTTCGGTCGTTTGTTATGAAAAACCTATTTGGAGAAAATTTCCAAAGAATTCAAATTTTATTTTATTTTTCTTTTCTTTCTTCCTCTGTCAAATGTCAGCCACAGCAACGGCAGGCCACAGGCGAAGGATGGGCTTGCTAGCCTCGGGCGAGTTCCACCTTGTCAAAATCTGGTGAGCTCGAGCCTAAGCCAACCTTGGGTGAGCTTGTCCCTCACTTGTGGCCGATCACCGGCCATCGTTGTGCTTGACGACCAATAGAGGGAGAAAGAAAAGAAAAAAAAATTAATTAAAAAGAAAAGGAAGCTCGAGCCTTGCCCACTATGAAGGTGTTTTTCATTGATCGAAAATGTTTTCCATGACTTGACTAGTTTATTTTTGTGAACAAAACACCGAAAAATCCAAATTTTTTTCCGTAAAATAAATGGAGCCGAAAACTCGGATGTGACATGATGCGGCATATTCGAAATAAACTATTTGACGTGAAAAATGACATGATATGGCAATTCGAATGCAACATTCCCTTGCAAGTCAAAGTTAGAAGTACAGCGTACTGAAAATTCAATTGCTTTGGCAATTCAAATGTAATATGATATGATGGATTCTGGACAATTTAGATGTAACATGGCACAGGATCTTCCTTGTTGCCCCATCACGATCCACGATCTCTCTAGTGTAATCGAGAAAGTTCCATGAAGACGGATCTCATTTCAAGAATACACCAATTAAGTTTTCGAAGAAGAAATGATAATATCTCAAAAAATTATTACACGGTTCAGCCACGGGCTTGATCTCCTGACAACTGATTCGAAGCTTCTAATAATAATTCTATCTTTCTAATTAGCAGATTGTCTAGAATCGGTGATTGCCTAGAATCGGTGACTGCTACCTACAAAAAGGACCGCCCATTGAGCTTTTTCTTCTTCATCATAGCACTTCGTGACTATAGAGAGAGGGCTCAGCTTGACAACAGAGAACAGATGGGCATCAGATGCACTATGGAGGTCTGTTCTTACACATATCACTCATTGTAACTTTTCTTGCTTTAGGGTCTTGTTCCTCGTTTTGTTTTGGCTTATGTTTCGACATCGATAGTTGTCTCCTCTTCGTCGTCTTCTTCCTCTTAAAACTTTATTTTCCCTGATATCTTTTCCCGCTTTGTCCATCATATCCAGAAGAAGGCGGTGATTATTCTCATGACGGAGGACAAAATGAGCAAGAGCAAGGCACGTACCATCCCAGAAACCGAATCAAATGGTAACAATTCTGACAACATATTTCAGACACATCTAGAATGGCTATATACAGTTTGCTAATGGTCCAAAGAAAGCCCTAATCGTCTTATCATCCTCTCTTGTATATGTATTCGGCATTGAAACAGGGTTGAAGTCTGCGAGCATTGTTGGAGAGCATGGAGATTTGTTGGAGGTGATCCCCGAGGAGATCGATACGGCAACAGTGGTCAACAAAATAAGAAGGAAGGCCGGGCTGCCGAAGGCCGGGTTGGTCATCTTTGAGAGCCAAACCTGAAACGTCTTCAATGATATTTGAGCGCACGTGTTGCTCTAGTGGTTTACGAGTTTCAATTGTAGCTTTAGTTCATGGGAGTTTTGGAGTCATTTAGCCTATATGTATCATTGTCTTGTACAAACATTTCCATGAGTATTACCATGTGAATATTTCTTTATTATACTCTCTCTCTCTCTCTCTCTCTCTCTCTCTCTCTCTCTCTCTCTCTCTCTCTCTCTCTTCAAGTTGGCTCTATTGGCACGAAAAGATTCAGATCCGTTCGTTTGATGTGGATGATGAAGAAGATCATGTGCTCAAAGGTGTCCTCCTTGTTGAGACTCCTGAACACGCAAAAAACCTCGTCATGTGCATTATATTTCGGTGTTTGTAAAATGTTCACCACCAACTTTGATCGACTTTGGCAATATAATTTACTAATGAATGACAAGGAGGATTATTCTAGTGGGGCATGGATTACTATGTTTGGTTCTTCATGACATGACGAATTCCAAAATGATTCGATTAAGTATGCGATTGTGCAAATCTTCATATCCATATTAGAGACACCTCAATCTCCATACGAGTAATGCTACATTCACCAACATTTTAGGGAGACTAGCACACTTAATTCTTGGTAGCTCATAATCATTGTTTATCTCTGTGTTAACGACTCATGACTTTTATCATTGACGGCCAACAATACTGCTCCACATGGACTTTTCTACACGAGCCCATGTAAACTCTTTGTACATGCAGCGTCGCTTGTTTTGGCCGAGAAAATTACCAAAACAAAAGTCTTAAACTTATTACAATTGTACCAATTGACTCTTTAATTTTTTTTAATCAATTGAGTCCTAAATCTTTTGTATTTAGGTTAATTCAATCCATCCTATCAACTTTGGCTGGCCGACGTGATGTGGATAATTTTTATAATATTTTAATATTTTCCCGATTTAGTTATTTTTTTATTTTTCTTTTCTTCTCCTTCTTCATCCAGCCGATCGGTGAGGCAACCTCAGCCTTGCCCTCGCCCAACCATGGCGAGGCCGAGGTTGGGCGAGGCTCGGCCTCACCGTCGCTAGGTGAACTTGATCTTGCTACCGTGACTTTAAATTCGGCCTAAGTTGACAAAGAATTTTATTCCAAGTCTCTAGCGAAGTTGCTAAGCTGTCGCGACCAAAATTTTCAATCGAAAATCTTAGGCTAATAGATTACTAAGCTAATTATTTTATTAATCTAGCTCGGACTCTCTCAAGTCCATATCAAATCGCATCTTAGGTTTCATAACTTAACATGCAAAATATCTAACTTTAGAGTGGCCACTAACCGATTTAGGATAAGCTGATTAGACACATAAATGAAATAGCGGGAGAACTATTCTATTCTTACAAACCACCAAGTCTGGAGACTTGATTACATTAGATTTCTTTAACGTCCTTTCGATACCATTTCATTTTTTATGAAGACATTTAAGCAGGCTACTTGATGGATTTTAACCTAAGTTACTAAGGCAAAGGTTATCATGTCGGTGTGCAATCAATGAATTAAAATACCAAAAAACTCAAGATAAATGTAAGCAAGAGAACGTACTGAGCAATTAATTCTCTCTTTTGATTTATCTTTTTAAATGAAAATAAAACGACATGCAATGCATGAATTTAATCTAATTGCACTGACATAAATAAGTGCAAATTATCCAAGATGAATGCATATGGACTACAAATGACATGTAAGTAATTTAAACTACAAGACTAATCCTAAATGACATGCAATTAAATAAAATTAATCTAAAATGTAAACTACACGAAAAATCAATTAATTAACCTATCTTGCGATTATAAATGACATGGCATTGATCACATGGAATGCATGATGATGTGGCAAAGATGACATTTTTTTATATTTTTGGAATTAATGAAAACACTAATTAAATTATGTCAAACGAATAGTTATCTAGTATAGCTTAGGATTAAATTTACCGAAACCCTAACCTACTAAAGATAAACTATTTCAAACAAGCAACTCTACCTAAACAAGTAGATTCTATCCTAAATGCAGTGTTATTTACAAA
>JAGVVM010012384.1:0-12617 GCA_019149425.1 Psidium friedrichsthalianum
ACTGTTCTTGAAGTCGCCATCTTGTCCAGAATTTGCCGACTATAACTTCTTCAATCCGCATCTTCGGTTTTTGTATTCTGTCTAGACTTTCCCATAGTTCCTTAGCCGTTTTCAACGTGCTAATACACATTATACAGGGGTATTGTCCAGACATTGAGGATGTATTTGCGACATAGAAAATCAGAATGCTTCACGCCATGCCATACGCGGCAAACTTTTCCCTTGTTCCATTTCTCCTCATCCACTTAGGAGCATCTTCGGCGAGGAATCTTGCCGTTCAAAGTCGTGAGATAGAACAACATCTTCTGTTGCCATCTCTTGAATCAGACCCTTGAACTTTTTCTGGCTTTTTCTCCATGAGTCGGAACAGACGCAACAGGCGTCATTGATTTCGAACCATTTCTGTTAACTGAAAAACAGCAATAAATGTGGCGAGTGAATCTATATGCAACACAAGTAATGTATTTTCGCAAAATCCAACAGTGAACTATCTACTAGCCCATACGAGGAGACGAAGGAAATAATTCTAAATATAGAAACAGAAATTGTTAGAATGGAATCAAACGAAAACCACAGAAACGAGTAGAGTAAAAAGGACACTTGACAAACAGGTTGAATGCGAACACGAATAGCAAGCAATCGTCTTAAATTGTTTCGATTGTGTTCGTATGTGTGTGTTCCATATATGAAAATAAGGCAATAGAAAACTGAATGAAGATCAATGAGAATTGATTAGCATGATCGTCCGAGGCCCTGACAATTCACGTCGTGTCCTAAGACATTGTACCCTCCACGGGTACCCAAGGTTGCGTGGAACTCGCCTCCCGGATAGAACGTATAACCTTTCGTCGATGGGTACTTCGTCGACGAAAATCCTTCGAAGTCAATTTCGGGAATTATCCAACAAATTGAGAGTGAATGGGATGAGTCTTTTTCGAAAACGAATGAATGATAATGATACGTTCGTTCTGTTTGAAACAAATGTATAAAACAGTCCTAACGAAGAGTCACGAGTCATGATTGTTCGTGTTCGGTTATTTCAATCAACACCTTGTTTGGGTTTCGGTTAATCCGAAACAATGCATTTATTCGGTAATTAACGAACACGAACCATGGCTTGAAGATAGATTAGAATAGACAACATCCGAGACATTATTAATAAAAAAAAATCAACGGATATGTCAATTAAAAATAAGTTCGATGGCTTAACCCTGACCCGGTCGACGGACGGCGGCGCGCGCATCGTGGAACTCGTCTGACTTTGCAAGACCTCTCTCTCCACAAAAGTGGGGTGCCCTTGGGGCCCAACCCATTGGCAAGACTCCACTATTAACCCTAACCCTCTATTTCTATCCCTGTGGGACTATTCTCAACCACATTCTCATTTTTTTCTAATGACTTTTGGAACCAATCCCAACGAAACTACAGAGCACATATTTCTTAGCTGCCCTTGGACGGAACAAATCTAGCAAGACCCCCGTATGTTTTGGGCAAAACCAGAGACGTAGAGGTACACGTATGGATGAGTGGATGCATGAAATATTGGAGAGTCAGGACCTAATCCTGCCTTTTGAAGCGGTTGCAGCAACTCTTTAGTGCATTTGGAAGAAAAGGAATGATTCAGTTTTCAGAGGCACTAAACCACACGCTACCAACCTGATCTTGAGGCAAAAACTATTTTGAACAGCTATTCTAGGTGGAACCAACTTACTGGCCGAACCCCAACCTTACCTCCCAAGTGGATTCCCTGACAAATCCAAATCTGAAACAGAATATTGACGCCTCCATCGGTACCATTGATTGGAGCAGATGAAGCCATTGCTAGGGTCCATCGAAATCTAAAGGAGCTCTGCTCGACGGATTTACAGAAAAGATCCGAGCTTGGTCGCCAATTGAAGTAGAAGCCAGAGCCTTTAACGGTCAGTCTAAGTTTCTGGAGCCGAAGAGAGAGAACGGAGTGCGCTGTACTTTGGTGAAAGCGTCAACGCTGAAAGGGAGTTAAGCTGGGAGGCCGAATCTCTAATTATTGAAGCCCAAAATTGCTTGGCCAAATGAGCAACGTATTCATGGCTCATTGTGATAGAGGAGCAACCATGTAGCCGATTGGTTAGCTAAGAACCACCGCTCAAACAACTTTCCATCCTATTGGGTCTGCAGGCCTCCTCCATCCTTATGGAATTCACTTTGCCTTGATGCTCCCTCTTTGGGCTTTTATTGATGAACTCTTAAAGTCATTGTCAATGCAATTTCTTTTCCGACAAAAAAAAAAAAAACAGTTTGTCGAGTCTATGGCTTTGGTAAATTTCTTGTTGCGTTAGATTTATTTTCTCCGAGAGGGAAAATAAAGTTTGCTGTTTTATAGGTTGGCTTTGGTTGAACGAAGTTGTCTCTTTCCTTTTTCCCCTGCCGTGGTCGGTAGATTACAGCTGATGAAGAAGACAATGTGATTGAGAGAGAAAGAGAGTAGTACTATTTATGAGGTGACGTGATGAAGGAGGAACCAGACGAAATAGAGACGGGGCGCCGTACTGGGAACCGGGTAAATATTTCATGAGATCATCATCGCCGGGGATTTCGTTGGGTCTACTTTTATTTATTTTTCAAAATTAATTTTATCTATTTTTGTCAAATATTATATTTTTTTTTTTCAAGAGGCCGACTTTTGGGGTCAAATTACGGGAGCTCCCATAGGAGGAAATTTATAAATTCTTTCCTTATTTATTATGCATATAAAAACATAAATTTAATATACAACGTGTCTTAACGTGTCCAAATTCTCTATCTTTAAAAAATTACGTACCGGTGTGTTGTGTCGTGTTGCGTATCGACGTCCATGCGACTTAGACTACAGTAACAAGCTAATAAGTTCTTACCTTCGAAATTGATGAAACAAAACTCCATAAATGTAATAGTTTTACTGTAAAAAAATTTCAGATGGAATGTTGGAAATTCAAATAGCTATTCAACTGCAAGGATCATTATTACCCTCATTTTCACCCTGATGACTCGCACACTAGAGCCAAATTTGGATTGGTTCTATCAACCCAACCCACAATTGAAATAAGCTAGAGAGGGTAATAATCAAACCATCTGTCAATCATTGCAAAACATTCTTTGGGTTTATACTCCGGAGCTGTGTGCCCCCCTCCCTGAACCACAGCAAAAGGGAAAAATGAAAGAGAAGGACAAGCATTATAATTTCAGATAATCATTTTTTTCAAAAAGAATACGAGTGTAAAAGGGTCAAAAGGAAATCATAACGGAGGGGGCTTGGCTTTACCTTGATTGTCGTATACGTCAAATCGTACTTATTATTTCTCGAATATAATATAGAGTATCTGTGGAGAGAGATTAAGAGGAAGTTATAATACATATAACATTCCACAACTCCTCGAGCACACGCAATACATGTCCGTGCATGAAAAGGGAAATAAGACAAAAAGAAATTTTATGTGACAGAAGAAATGCAGCCATACAAATTCATAAATCGCTCAAATGCATATAATAGTCTAGAATCAACCAGTCGAGGTAAGAGAAATTTAAGATACATGAGACATTATTCTGTCAATTTCACTTCCTTTAAGCTGAACTCACTCGAGTATCGTAGGGTCCCAAAAAATCCACCTCTGGGGTCTTTCTTGTTTTTGGTGGACAGGGTGCATAGAGCCAAGAGCTAGTTGAATGAGAAATTCGCGTGAAAAATGTTGAGTGCTGGTTCATCCAAATTTGAATGTCATGGTCAATCAAAATCATGATCTTGAGCAGCAAAGGCAGATCATAAGCTGATCATAATTGTCTCGATGTATCGCTGAAGAAAATGATTTCTATTTCTACTGGCGTATAAACCAAAATATTACCAATAAATTCAGACAACAAATTCTATTTTTTTTTTATCATTAGTAATGTGTGTTGAGAAAAGTCCCTAGGTGATTTTGAAGTTGACAAAACAATCTATATTCTTTAATAACTAAGTTAATATAATGAAATACTTGTCCTACAGATTATCCTAAAGTACATTCAATTGTTAAAGAATAGTTACATCGGATTGAATCTAGTAAAAGAAGCTCAAATGCTGTATAAGTAGCTCAAAAGTTGTCACAAGGCTCAAGGGAGTATTTCAGATGAAATGATTAGATTATCACGATATACTTTTGAGATAATATATATGAGATATTATATTATCACAACGACTAGTAAATCAAGTTGGATTCGTTCTTGAAAATTATCAATCACGAAAATCATTCAAGAGCAAGGATTAAGGGAGACAAAGATGATTTACCAAACGAAGAATTGTAACTTAATTTGGAAACACATATTACGATTGTATGGACGATCTAATCTAATGGGAGATTCTTTCTTTGTTATCCTCAACAGTTACGAAATCATTTGTATACAATCTCGTCCAAATGGAACTCGGAGAGTGATCCTCTAAAGACCGTGACACCTTGCAATGGCTAGTTTGAAGGTGGAGGAATATAAAAGGAAACCTAAAGGCTGAAGAGAAGAAGCAAGTCCAGAATCTATAATTCCAAAGTTCAAGAAAACTTCAATGTCATTCATATATTCTTGATCCAAACACTATAATACTTAGAGGTTCATATCCAAACGAGTGAGTGTTAGATATGAAGTCAATTAACTCAAGAATCATCACCGAATTGTAACTTCTAAACTATTTACTAGTAGAATCTAGTCAATTGGTTGTTAGCTTGAAGAAGTGGATGTGGGCTTGAACAAAACTAAATAACTATAAACTCTCTATGCCAAATTCTCTATCCCTTAATCTTTCCATACTTTGTTGTGATAACTGAATTGTGTGCAGTCAGACTTTGAGGTCATCTTAGAAATTACTGTTGATCAAACTCCGAATTAAACTCTGAACCTGTTTGTTTTAATTACACAATAATTTTTGGAACAAGTTTTTATAATCACCTATTCACATCCTTTTAGGTGCTAACACTAGCCCCAATAATGTGTAATCAATGTGAAGTGCTTTACCACTGTGGGAGACAGTTAGGGTGACTTAATTTGTGTTTAGAAGTCTAAATGTGATTTGGTACAATCTTTTTCAGCTTAAGGTTCCTTTTATTTTGGGAAAATAAATGATTTAAAAATTATTTTTCAAATTTGAAGTACTTTACCACAGTGGGAGACTGTCAAGGTGAGTTAATTTGTGTTTAGAATTCTAAATGCGATTTGGTACTATATTTTTCAGCTTAAGCTTCTTTTGTTTTGTAAAAAATGAATGATTTGTAAAATATTTTCCAAAAATGATCTCTTACGCCGCTTAAAATAATTAATCAATGAAAAATATTTTCGCTAGCGAAAATAATTTATATTTAAATATTTTCGTAGACAATGAAAGGAAAATATTTTTCGATCATTCAATATCACAAGCGATACAGGCAATCATTTTTCAAAAAATAATTTTCAAATCATTCATTTTTCGCCAAACAGACGGACTCTAGTATTATTCTCAACACGGACAAATGATGAAATTTTGAGCAACTACTAGTTAGATCCAGATGTGCACTGATCACAATGGAATAAATAATTTCATGATAGAGAAATAGAAAGCTACACATTCAGTGAAGATGACAATCTAACTATCCAGAAATTAATGGGTCATCTTAACGGATTAGGAGGAAATTATTACCCGGCTACTTGACCATCCACAAACCAAGGCGACCACGGACCAAGTAAAGTCAAATTAAGTGATCTTATCCAATCCAGTGTCCCGATATACGGAATGGCCAAGTCATGATCACCACTACAATAAGAGTACTTTTCATCAACAAAAGAAAATCCTCTCTGATTACTATGAAAAAGCAAATAAACTGTAAAAGAATTTGAACCAAGATGAGAGACTTATCCATTTAGCTAACGCCATACCTGTAAATTAAGGCACGGAGGGACGTCTTAGAGAGGTATCTATGATAGACTACACTATTAAGAACGTCCTTTGTGTAAGATAGACTTTCATTGCATCTATCCCACTCTGGCTTCGTACCCTGAATGTCATTATCAAGTAATTCATATAACCACATAAATGTCGGTGATGCCCAAAAAAGAGAATGTTTCTTCATACCTCTCGTATGTGAAGGGCTTCCCGGACATTCCTATCATTAGCCCAAATATAAGAGTAGAGATAGTTGTAGTTCTGTTGAGACAGAGAAATTTAAGTTAGTGAAACCATTACATTGGCTATTTATCAAAATCCATAGGTTCATCATATATCGTCTTACATATATAGATAGATGCTATACTTTTAGGAACTGAATTCATGGATTTTGAGGGAATCAATTTAGGATGTACCCGACACCATGGCCTTGATCGTTGAGGCATCGAAACGACGTCAATGATATTCTCTTCGAGTATACTTCTGCTCCATTCTAACCTCGTGTGGTTCGGAGATAGGAAACTACACATGGGTTCCAATATTTGAGCCAAATATATCTTCTCAAGGCACTAGAAAAATTCACAAGGAAACACATTCTAGTGATTTATCTCATAAGCAAATCTTGGTAAGAAAATATAAGAGTGATGGGACAATGGCACTTACTCTGGATACCATTTCAAGGTTAGCTAGACAAGCTCCGTTGGTAGGATCTACATTCACATAATCTCCATTGCAATCCGTTTTCGTTGACTTGAAAACATGAATGCAAAAGAAAAATCAAGTAAACGTCACTTCAAATGTAATGATTATATATATATATATATATATATATATATATATATATTCTTCGATGATACAGAATTCTTATTAGAGTTAAGATATGTTGTAAATTCACCTCATAAAGTTCATCTGATATGAGAGCCGTCTTGTGACCGTATGGAATTCTTTGACTGATGTCCTTTACTTCACAAGTCACCGGATTGCCTAGCACATAGCCCTGTTCAGATAACCAGAACAATAATACTTTACTTAACATATTTGGCTTTAGTATTTAAGAGATATGAAGTTCAAATGTTGAGGAAATAGTAGTATACATATGGCCTTAGTGTGAAATACGAGAAGAGGACACGAAGCATAACGTTATTAAATGTCGTAAAACGTGATTATATTTCAAAAGAGGGGAAAAAAAAAGAACATATAAGAGTATTACGTACTTTGAGATTCATTGGCGGCTCACGTCCACCTTCATTTCCTATACAGAAAAAGCAAACATAGTTTTTTTTTTCTTTTTCTTTTATGAAGAGAAAATAGCTTCTGAACAGCAAGAGTGAAGTAATTAATTTGAAAGGAAAAGTGTTTATGGAGTTACATTCTCTCTAGACAATATGTGGATGAACTTCAAATACGCACCATCGTATACTTCTTTAACGATGATGGGAACGATAACACCAGAATAAGAATCACCAGTGATGTAAAGCGGATTTGTGAGGAATTTGGGGTGAGACATGAGCCACTGCATAAAAAAAAAAAATCAAATGAAAATAAGAAACTGTATTGGTCCACGTATTAGCTACGAGAATTGCCATAGGGGTATCTAATTATTATGAGGTGGCATAACGTCGGTGTTAATGAAGATGGTCACCTTTCTTAAGAACTCGTACGTTTGTGCTGCCGAGGAAGTGTCGCTGCTGTCGTATGCCATCCATGTTGTTGCATATGAAAACCCCGTCCCCACAGGTGCGTCCACAAATATTATGTTGGCTATCTGTCATAAGAAAAGGCGACAACTTTTGATCCCGAAGGTTAGACGATATGAACTGTAGCCGAAAATTAAAGGTAATTTACCTTTGTCCAGGAATAGGGATTTAACTGCAATACCGGTCTATTTCCGCTGGAATTTGAATAATCAAACTGCAACGGACCTGTGAAAGCATACAAACATCAGGATCATGGGTGATCAAAATCATTTAAATGGTTTTGCTTTCAACCGGTATATGGGAATCTAGCTCATAGACAGTTTTCATCTACAATAAATCTAGTATACAAACTCTTTCCAAACTATAAAGTCCCAAGATATTGTTCTCTAATTTGAGGGCCACATCCTTCAGAGAGCAACTAAAGTCATGCTGTACGATAGCAACGGGGGAAAATAGCTTTCTTGGAGTAAAGAGCCTATATAGTTCGAGGAAAAAGTTTATGGCGGGTTTATTCCAAACGAAACTGTTGAAAAAGTAAGAAAGTTCACATCTAGCGTAGGTGATACACAGAGGCGGGCAACTAAAATGACTTAGTGTCAAAGGGTTTTTTTTTTTTTTCTAGGTGGAGATTGACTTTGCAACATGAACGTACGTAAGACAAAACCCATGTGTGATAAGACGCCGATAAATCTTTGTCCAAATTGATCTTGCCACACGTTATAGTGGAAAAGTAGAGAGGCAAATGACCACGAATTTTGAGAAATCGTTGCCTTCGCTTGAAGCATGCGTGCCCACCTACCGTGGACCGCTATATTGTAAGGATCTCCTGGGGGGCCTGCGTTCATCATCCGAAAGGGGATATGAACTCAGCTGGCATGAACCGCTCAGGTTAGGTGGGTCTCGCGCAGAGCCCATCTCAGTCAACCGCATTGCTTTATAAAGACATGGCACGTTGGGAAAATGTGCTTGGGACCAACTCAAATTAGAGCAAACTATTCATTGACATGTGCAGGTGCAGTCTATGAAGCACCGACACGTTGCGGGAGCCACCATGGGAGGGAGCTTTCCTTTCGTGCTCGATGGCCTTTCTCCGATGAAAACAGAGAGCGCCAGGGAGAGAAAGAGAGAACAAAAGCAGAAAAGGGCGTGAGTTGAGTGGTGGAGTCCAGCGATGAGAGAGTGTGAGAGTTTCTGACATTTGAGGATTTCTCTTTTTTTTTATGATTTTTTTTCCCCTCTTTTTGAGTTTCATCAATAATTAGAATGAAATGTAATTGAATTTTTTAATTCGAAACAATGAATCATATTAACAAACGCTGAATTAATATTTTTAGAGTAAATTCATTTTACGCTCTCTTTTATTATTTATTTGTTTGTATATTTGAATTAAATTAATTCGATTCAAATAATTATGCAAACAATAATTTATCATATATATAAATATATGTTTTAATATACAACATGCTCGAACATGTCGGAATTCTATATTTTTTTGAAAATGACATATTCGTGTGTCATGTCGCATTGTGTCGCGTGTCGGTGTCGGTGCTAACTAATATCAAGTTGGAGTAAACACCGAGAAATTATTAGATGAATGTAGTATATATAGTAAATCAAATATGGTCGACCGAAAATGATAGGTCCTACAAAATTTAACAGTTCGGATTCCATACAATAGACGGGCTAGGTTCATGGAATACGTACTCGTAAGAACCACCTGATGAAAAAGATTTATAACTTAGAATGAGGCTAAACAATGGCAAGAATAGTAGTTTTGGTTAGATTGAGTCTTTATCTAATGTTCCGTAGAGGCGAAAATGAGAAGCGCGAAAATAACATCCACCTAACGTTCTCAACCAATCTTTTTGGCATTTTCCTAAGCCCCAACGATAATTCTACGGTTTGGTCGCCAATATATTCCACAAATCAATAAAAAGTCTTCCTTCCGAAATATTAAATACTTCTCAAACCAAGTTTCCCCTTCTAATCAAAGGGAGGGAGAGAGAGACTAGCGCATACAAGGACACTTTTGTGAGCGAGAATCCTTGTGCTTTTTTGCAGCGCAGCCACACTTTGGGTGCAAAAAAAATTATCCAAAATGTCCTAAACCTATTACAATACTGTTAGTCCAACCATAAACCTTTTAATTTTGTCAATTGAGTCCTACACCTTTTTACGTTTTACGAATTGAGTTTATTCTGTCAATTTTGATCGGAAATCAGTATCATGAATGCTAGTCATCCTACGTGGCACGATCGACGTTGACATAATTTTTAATGAACTATGAATAATTTTTTTTTGAAATTTTTTATTTATCTTTTCTTTCAATTTTCCTTCTTTACGTTTTTTCGTTTTCCCTCCATCTACCATCGCCGGGCCTCGTCGATGGCTGGCCTCAAGCGAGGGCTGCCCTCGCCAGCCTCGAGTGAAGAACTCTTGCGCCTAGGCTAGTGACGGCCACCTGAGGTTGGCAACCTTGTCGGCTATGGAAGAGACCTGGCGGTGGTCGGTGGAGGAAAAAAGGAAAAAAAAGGGAAAAAGATAAAGGAAAAGGGGAAAAAAAAAGTAAAGAAGGAGAACATAAGAAAAGAAAAATAAATAAAAAATTGAAGAAGCATTAAAAATTTATTAAAATTTTTCACGTTAACGCTAGCGGTGTCAACTAAGACGATCGACGTTCAACGATTTTCAACAAAAATTGATTAGATGGACACAATTGCAAAATGTGAAAAGATTTAGGACTTGATTGGAAAAATTAAAAAGTTTATAATTGAATTGGCAAATGTGCAGTAGGTATAGACTTTTTGGACAATTTTACCACAAGTATAGTATTGATGCTTGAATATTGTCGATGAGGAAGGGAGTTGTATATATGCTTAGTTGTTCCACTATAGTCTATAAGGAATTTTATTGCAGGCCTTTGAGCAGGTTTGACATTTTGTTTTTTTTTTTTTTTGGAAGGGATCCCATCAGTTGAACATCACTGTTTTAAGAGTCGTGTAAAGAACGATTACTCGGACACATTTTTCCATAGAAAGATCCTTTGCCTTTGGAGATTTTCTCTCGATTGATATCTATTAAATATTTCTGTGTTCTTATCCTCATAGAGATACATATACATAGATGTGTACATCATATCAGGAAGTTGCTGCGAGGTCATGAAGACATTATTAGAACTTCGTTGACAGTGCTTGTGTCCGTGCTCGTTTGCATATTTAACGGAGCTCAATAAGTCACCACCTAATCATTTTTATGTAATCTAATACAGCACAGTCTAATAATCTTCCAAAAAAGAGATAGGACAAAGAAGGCTACCGAGAGCTCCGCATTTCCAAACAATAATGGTAACGCAGGGAAGAATAAAAAAGAGGAAGAGGATGACCATGAGGATGGCTGCGATTAGTAAAGGAATTAAAGAGAGAGAAAGAGAGAATGGACCTATTTCGAAGAGGAGGCCGGACAAAGCGGAGCAACCGGGACCGCCGGTGAGCCAAAGCAACAAAGGGTCGTCCTTGGGGCTCCTCTCGGACTCGATGAAGTAGTAAAATAGCTGCACTTCCTCCAACTCTCCTACCCCTACATATCTGCACCATTTTTGTTGCACCACCGTTCAAACAAACATGAAGAAGAAGACACTCGTTTAGCTCTCGAACATGAAGAAAAGAGATAGCGAATTAAGCCAGTTTGCTGAATTGCAGTTTCTCATAATCACATAATTCGAGCTGACCCTGTTTCGAGTTTGAAGGGAAGATCTCCGGGGAAACCCGGCAGGCTCTCGACGACGACCGATTGTGATGGTACAAGGTTGGAGATGAAGAGCAGCAATGGAAGTAGAAGATTAATCAACATCCTGGCTCGTCCAACCAAGAAAAATGGAAGAGGAAAGAGAATAGGCAATTTTCTGTGAGATTCCTCCTCCCTCTGAGTGGGGTTTATGTAGGCTTCGCGTCTTCATAAACTATCCATCCACTGGTCAAATAACATGTGCACCAAGACTATTTGAGCAAATAACATGTTTGGGACATGGAAGCACTACCACTCGTCTATCAAATTGATCTACAAAATAATAAAATGGATTGGAACTAGGTATTCAAATATTAGGCAAATATTCAAATAAATCTTTAGATGTTAGAATTACAAGATTGATTTATAATCCATGTAATTATTTCTAATTCAACGTCTTATGGGCCATTGAGGGAAAGTTCGTCCAACTAGTTTCTAGAAGATTTTCGTAAGCTAATCTTTGTAATATAAACTCTGCGATAATAGCTTACTTTTGCACAACATAGATGCTTATTTTAAACATATTGATCAATGGGCAAATTCATTAGTTAAAGATTGCGTATAATCTCTCACATACTTAAATATTAGAACATAAACATTTTCCATTCAAGAATAGCCCTTTTTAAAAAGTTTTCAAATCTTGAAATATCGTTCCACGTATATTCATATATTACCTTAGTCAATTTGTACTTTCTTTCACAAAAAAAAAAATTACTTGATCTTTCAAATGTCAAATTTTTTGTACACACGCAAAGTGCATCAACATTCGTTAGTCTTTGGTAGGGGAGGATTACTATTCGCGTCAATGCTATCAATATCCTACTCCATCATTGCCTTTTTAAAATATTGTCCAAGTGGCGGAAAGTGTGCCCCATCAATGATCTCTTAAAGTAAAATTGTCGAGGTGAGTTGGAAGTAACGAGGGAGGAACGTTTTGGCGATATATAGTCGAATGAAATGAATAAAAAATAAATAAACTCGTAGGCGTGATAGCATTTTCTTTAAAAAATATTTATCCACAACAATACTAATGGTTATTGACAAAAATTCTCTAAGATACAACAGAGTCTCAAACGAGAATATTAGATAGCAATTCTAATATTTCTTCAAGAACTCTCTAGAAAATAATCAGAAACGAAGGTTGCAATTCTCTTATTTTGAAAAGCGAAAATCGAAGAAGAATTATGTTCAAATAAACGGAACACTTGAATATATAACAAGAGATGGAGTTACACCTTTTT
>JAGVVM010012387.1:0-12552 GCA_019149425.1 Psidium friedrichsthalianum
TTTTTTATTTTTTATTTTTATATAGTTTTATTATTTATTTATATAATATCTTTTATTCTTTTTTTCTATTTTTTATATTTTATTTTTTGTTTTTATTTTTTTTTTTTTTAATTTTCTTTTCAGAAGTTTAAGTTGGGAAATGACTTAAGATCCATTATTTCACAAAAGTAAACCTATTTCAAAAATATTTTTTAAACAAAAAATCGCCTGACACACTTTAAAAAAATTACAAAAGAAAATAGTTTCATCATTTGCAAAAAATGTCGATTATAAGATTTTCTTTTCATATTAATATTTTAAGCGATACAATGATCATTTTTAAGAAAAATTCCAATCATTCATTTTTCATAAAAGAAATGTACTCTTACCAGTAAGTTACTAGCTTAAAATCTCAATTTTGATATAATCGATCACGGATTTTTACAACGGGTGAGTAGTTCCACTTGGAATTGCCGTCGGAACTTAGTTCTTCAATTTTTGAAAACCGAAACATACCATACTTACACTGGAACTTGAAATCTACCTGGCCACAAGTTCTCGAGTCGAGTTCAGAATCTACCCGGATTTTACGTGTAGTATTAATTGAACGATTGTAATGAATCATCACATTAGCTACCTTCATTTGTTTTACAATCCATTTACCACAAGTCATAATTTGAGACACAAAAGAATATGAAAATATTGATAAAGCAAAAATTTCATTGTGAATATATCGAAAATGGAAGTTTAGGACTAGCGATTTTAAATACACACTAATTATCGGATGTCATGAAACATCGCATAATCGCATGAATATATAAACCAACAAAAATATAAAGACAGTTTCTAGGTAGAATCTGTCCATCGAAATCGATTCTTCAATTTTTGAAATCTAGAATTTATTATGCATATCCTAAAATCTAGAATCGGAGAAGTTCTCATTGGTCCTGTTTTTCAGTTTTCGATTCTACTACGTAACCATGCTTAGTCCTAATTTTTTACCCTTTTTCACATGGTGAGTGTGAAGCGCGAGACTGGACCGTAAAATTTCACTTCACCCCGTGAGTCACGGGGTTTACAGTTTTGATTGACGCAACTCGGGACTTTCGACAGACATCAATAGTCACTTATTAAACAGTCCCATAATTCAGTGGTGGAGGGCTATGATTTGATTGAGACACCTCTCTCTGTCTCTAAAAGGTCAAAACACCCATTAATCAAGAGTCTGAACAACCTCGTTCCTGGAAATTTTAGGTCCAGCCAGCAAATCAAGAAGAGCCAATGCCCCCAGGGTGTGTGAATTTTCAGTCTATTGAGACGAGAGAGGTCCACCAACGTCTGATTTGGATCCAACAATGGGAAACAAGGACGACCTAGATCGGGAAAAGGAGGGTGGTTTATGACGTCATTCATGAGTCAGCTCTTGATGTTCACATGAATAATTACTCGGAAAATTCTGCCTGTTCACATGAATAATTACGTGGAAAATTCTGCCTTCATTCTTCACATGCGGTTCTTTCCTCTTTCTCCATCACGAACGTATCAACATCAGCCTCTTGCCTGATATCTTTCGTCCGTAATAGGAGGCAGGCGGCACAATTTTCAAACCTTTGACGACTTTCATAAGAACGAGAATCTCACGGTCTGGGTTGGCCGAACTGGGAAGGAATCTCAATGTGTGAATCATTTTTTTCAATTTGACCGAAAAAAAAAGAAAGAATCGTTTTTCCAAGAAGCGATTAGAAAAGTTTATTGCATAGACGCATTTTATATGGAGTAAAAAAGTTTAGTCTTTACATGCTTTTCAAAAGGAGGTTTATTTAGTTCCTAATTCCCTTTTTTTTTTTGTGTGTGTGCAATTTTTCGATATGTTAAAGTGAGACAAGAAAGTGGGGGAAAGCTTTGAGGGGAGTGAGTTGCGAGCTTGGCAGTATTTTATGAAGGGCACGTATTTTCTGCTAGGAATGCAAGAAAGACGTGACTTTAGAAGAAAAAAAAAATCAAGACAATCATTGATTAATTAGAGATTTCTTGGAAAGCAATTGCAAGATCGGCCAAATAAAGTGTCACAGATTTCTTGGAAAGCAATTAAAGAAGAGGCTTGCTAGCCTGACCATCAAATGCCAGCCACAAACTTGTGGCCAGCAAATAACACAAAATAAAAAGAAATTTTGAAAAAAACATGATGGCAAAGCTTAACACAGTCAGTACAGTGTGCGGTCGAGTAAGACTTTTCCTTAAAAGAAGAGTCAAATAAAGCGCGTCTCTTTATGCTTTTATGAGCTCCTCTTATTTTAGGAGGCAGTTCACGATGCACTGCCTTCTTATCTTTCAACTAAGACTCCGTTTGTTTCATAGAAAATGACCTCTTGAAAAAAAATATTTTTCAGGAAGTCATTTTTCAAGAAAATAACAATATTTTTTGGTATTTGGCTAATACATAAAAATGAACTGAAAAACAATTTCCGTCGTTTGGCAAGCAATTGATTTTCCGATGGCGGCGGCCGATCGCCGCGACCGACGACCGGCGGTGGCCGGGGATCGGCGGCGATCAGCGACCGGGGACCAACGACGACGACCGGCAGAAAATGATTTTCTCTTTTCAAAAGGAGGAAAACATTTTCCACACTTTTCTAAGAGTTTTTTTCATAAGAGGAAAATATTTTCCAGGGTTAACCTATTTTCCTCCCCCCAAACACTGGAAAATCCGAAAAATATTTTCCAGAAAGCCATTTTCCGTGAAACAAACGGAGCCTAAACGTCCATTTTATTTTGACTTACCTTAACAAAAACAACGGCAGAAAAAAAAAGTGTTGGCCATTGAAATAGTACATACAAGTTGCACATCGAGGCTTGTCGCGGACAAAAGCATTTATTCGATCATAGAAATGTACAAAATAGATAAATAATGAATCACGATGTCTTTATAATCATAATGTTGTTTCGGGATTGTTTGGAGATGTTTTAGCAACATAAAATGTTAAAATATAGCGGCTAATTCGAGGAAAAGTGGAGCTGGTGAGCTCCCAGCAAGGGGCGCAGCCAACTCCATCGTGTGGAGATAGTCACACCAGGGAAACTTCTTGGGATGCGTACCTAGATGACTGCCCCTTGGGGTGCTTGCAAGGCCCAAGATATCATATTTACTTATATTAACCTGCACAAATATCATATTTTCATGATATCTCACGAAGCAACAAACGAACTTCAGTCACAACAAATTTCTATAAAACATTGTAATTCAAATAGCCCTTTTTTTTAATTATATTATGTTAGCTTTTCTCGTTCATAACATGATCGACATGAAGCCGAAATTACATCATTTCGGTCTTCTAATGATACAGTAATACTGAACTTCTTCGACGTACTTTCGAGGGAAAATGACAAATTACATATCTATCTGTCCATATCCTGAAGAGAAAATACCACAAAAAACCCTAAACTATGCTTATTGTGACAAATTTACCCTAAACTTTTTTTTGTAACACGAAAAACCCCAAACTTGTATCAAAGTGACACATTTACCCTACGTTAGAATTCTGTTAAATATATCCCTTAAAATCTGACATGACACTAATGTGGCGCTCACGTGGCGCCACGTCAGAAAAAATAAAAAGAAAATCTAAAATTAAGTCAGTGTTGATCGCGTTTTACTGTTCATAGTCATTGTTCACCTTCTTGCAACCTCATTGTCCCCCGGCCAAACCTCTTCCGGAGCTCGTCCGTCGCTGCCCACTGCCGCGTGGACCTCCGAAAGCTTCGTCGTAGCTGCTGGCCATGGTGGTCGCGAGATTCGAGACAGGATTTGGCCGAAGAACCTTGCGACCGCCATGGCCGCTTGAGCTCAAAGCTTGGCCTAAGGTCGGATGCTAATGGCCGTGAAATAGGGGAGTTTGCTATTACCCACGAAATCGGGCCTAGAGAGGACGGTGCTGAGGAGCAACCGCACGGAGCTGACCAGGGAGTCGCGGATTTATCCGACAGCATAGATCTCGACGGTGACGCCGGAAGTGTCGCTAGAGAGGAAGTTGGGCCGACCTGGAAGAAGAACTTGTCATTACAGGTGGGGTTATCGGAGCTGACTCGGTCGAGGCGGGTATGGACCTTGGTGGCGGGGTCAACCCAGACGAGGGAGTAGGTCTCGGTGCGGCGGATGTTGGCCGGAGGGAGCTTCAGGTTCTGGGCCAAGATCAGGTGGAGTTCAAGAACCGCACTTTCGCTGATTTGATCCCTTTCCATCTCTCTCCCTCTCTGTGTGTTCGGGATTTGGAATGTGTGGATTCTTCACCAAAACCCTAGCTCTAGGGCAGATGGATTTGACACCGAGAGAGAGAGAGAGAGTAGCCTAGAAAATGCAGAGAGCTGGATCCGTGGCCAATTGACCGCGCAAGTTGTCCAGTAAGGGGGTTGCTGTCCAAGTCTTGTAGATTCGACCTTAGGTCAAGCTTCAAGCTCAAGCAGCCATGGCGGTCGCAAGCTTAGAGGCCAAATCCTGTCTCGAATCTCGCGACCACCATGGCCAGCAGCTACGATGAAGCTTTCGGAGGTCCACGCGGCAGTGGGCAGCGACGGACGAGCTCCGGAAGAGCTTTGGCCGGGGGACGATGAGGTTGAAGAAGGTGAACAGTGACGATGAACAGTAAAGCGCGATCAACACTGACTTAATTTCAGATTTTCTTTTTATTTTTTCTGACGTGGCGCCACGTGAGCGCCACATCAGTGCTATATCAGATTTTAAGGATATATTTAACAGAATTTTAATGTAGGGTAAATGTGTCACTTTGATTCAAGTTTAGGGTTTTTCGTGTCACAAAAAAAAATTTAAGGTAAATTTGTCACAATAGGCATAGTTTAGGGTTTTTGATGGTATTTTCCCTATCCTGAACAATGTATAATTTTTCATCCCGTATATCACTCACGGAGGTCCGAACCTTTTCTACCGCCTTAACTTGTCGCTCCGTCAAAAAAAAAGGTTCCACGAACTTCTACAACCGAGCATGGGTTTAACTTTCTTTACGCGAACTCTATCTTCAAGCAAAAATTATATAAAACGATGGAGTTTCGTTGTCCTTCCGACATTGTCGTCATCGTGACCGTCATCACTGGTCTTCATTAGCTAAGTCAACTAATCTACAAACAGGTTTCCCCACTTGAGGGAGAAAAAAGTAGACGTACAAAAAAAGTTATATATCTATTGCACTGATACCAATTCAGTTCTAAATAGTTCAATTGGGCTAATACAATCCTCAATACTTTCACATTAAATACCAATTCAGTCCATCGTGCATCGCTAACTTGGACACTGGCCATCCTACATGACCCGACCAACAGGCTTTGACATTTTTTTTGAAATTTTCATATTACTTTTTCTTTTTGCGGGAGGTTGGTCACCAAACACATGCGAGGTTCGGCCTTGCTAGGCCTCACTATGCTTGCCCTTCCTTGCTAGGTCTGGCGAGACCGCCTGGCTTGAGCGACGGTCAACCACACCAACCGTTGTCAGATCTGTAAAATCATTTTTTCGTCACTTCTTTTTTCATGGAGTTCTGTTACCATGACAGTGTAACAATATAACGGTAAAATCCTAGGCATAAAATCAGAGGTGAGTCTCGCCATAGAAGGGTAATTGATTTTATTAGCATTACTTAGTAGTGCACTTGATACTCTCCGAAGAAACTCGCGGAAGTGTACATGAATTACTTGAAAGATAATGGTGCTTGTAACAAAAAGAGCGATGACTTTTCCTTTTCCCACTCGAATGTTAGCAAAACAGAGAGTGGGTCCATCTAAACTGTATTTTTATGCGGACTTTGTCGCCACGCAGAAATTACATATCCGAATGGGGTTCGGTCGTGCTTCCGCCATAGTCGTCATCATGACCGTCATCGCGGGTCTTTAAAAACTGACTCAACTCTAATCTTCAGACAGTTTTCCCACTTCAAGGGTGATATCGTCAACGTCGACGTCACCCATGATGAAAGTGGTTCACTTTCTTTTAGAAAATCTCGTGTCCCGCGACCTGGTAAAAATTTTCTAGGGCAAACTGTCGTCGCACGTAGCTTTCATGGCGCGGAGCCTTTTCGTGGCGTAACTCCACGCGAAAGCAGCACGTTTACGTAGCCGCTGACCGCGGTCCAAGTCCTCCACGCAGACACACATTTGGAGTCAAACCAGCATGCTTTTCCTTTCCCCCCATGTTCCTCCGCTTTCCCCACCCACAAAATCCTCTCTCTCTCTCTCTCTCTCTCTCTCTCTCTCTATATATATATATATATATATATATATATATATATATATCCACTTCCGAGCCCCTCTTGTTCAACATAAACCTCACAACAACAACAACAACACAACTCTATCTCTCTCTGAAACGAAGACATAGACATGCCGAGGAAAGGGATGAGGACCGTCTTCTTCAAGCCATCACCCCAGACTCTCCCACTACCCGGACGCGCGGCGACCCTTTCGCCGATACTTTCATGGCGGAGCGAATCACAAGCACGGAGCCTTTGATCAGAAAGTGGGCCGTCGACTCCTCCAACCCCAAGCCTCCACCATCCTCGTCCACCTCTGGACATGCCGGTGTGACTCATCTCTTCCGCGAGGGCCGCCACGAAGCTGAGCTCTACCTCAGCAGCGTCAAGGACCTGCACTCCGGGATGCTGCACTGCATCGGCGAATACTCGAACTCCGGTGCGATCATGAGGGCTCATGAGTTGTTGCAGACCGTAGTGAGGCGGCTCTCTCATGAGTTCCGCCGGATCCTGTCATCGCACGTCCCGTGTCCCGACCACCCAGAATCAGTCTCGAGCCGGTCTTCACGAGCCTCTACCCAATCGAGATTCTCTGATTTTGAATATGAGTCGGAAGACGAATTATCGGCGAAGCAGTTTGCTGCTGAGTCAGTGATGCAGGAAGACGAGCGACTTCATAATACAGCGGTGACCGATCTAAAGGCCATCGCAGACTGCATGATCTCTTGTGGGTACGGCAAAGAGTGCATCGACATCTACAAAATCGTGCGAAGATCGTTCGTCGACGAGGAACTGTATCATCTCGGGTTCGAGAGGCCGATTGGCCTTTCGCAGATGCAGAAGATGGATGGGGAGGTTTTGGAAGTGAAGGTCAAGAGCTGGCTGAGCGCCGTGAAGAGTGCGGTCCAGACGCTCTTCCATGGTGAGAGAATACTCTGCGACCAGGTGTTCACTGCTGCTTCCGCCTCGGTCAGGGAGTCCGTCTTCTCCCACGTTGCGCAGGATGCCGCGGTTTCTCTGTTTGGGTTCGCAGAGGGGGCCGCGAAGGTTATCAAGAGGTCTCCAGAGAGAATCTTCCAACTGCTCGACCTCTACGAGGCCGTCGCGAATCTCTGGCCGGACATCAAGTCCACCTTCTCCTCCACCGGGACTTCTGCTGTCCGATCGCATGCGATCAATTCACTGATCAAGCTCGGCGAGGCTGTCCGCGTGACACTCGGCAACTTTGAGGCGGCCACCCAGAAGGACTCCTCCAAGCAGTCAGCAGTCCCCAGTGGCGGCATCCATCCGCTGACTCACAACGTCATGAACTACCTCGCCTTGCTCGCCGACTACGGCGGTGTCCTCACAGACATACTCGCCGACCGGCCCACCAGTGGCAGCCCCAAGCACCCGGGGTTCCCAAACTCCTATTTTGCCGGCTGCGACAAGGTCGCTTCCACCGCCGCTGGAGACAGCAATGCGTCGGCGGTTTTCGCGCGGTTTGCATGGCTTGTTCTCGTCCTGCTGTGTAAGCTCGACGCGAAGGCCGAGCAATACAAGGACGTGGCTCTGTCTTACCTCTTCCTCGCCAACAACCTCCAGCACGTCGTCAAAAAGGTGGGTCAGTCCAGCCTGAGGCACCTCCTTGGCGAGCAGTGGGTGGCGAAGCACGAGTCCAAGGTGAAGCTCTACGCGAGCAACTACGAGCGAATGGGATGGAGCATGGTCTTCGCTTCCTTGTCCAGTCTGAGGGTCGAGATTTCTTCGGGCCAAGCGAAGGAATCGCTGAGGAAGTTCAACGCGGCGCTGGAGGAGGTTCAGGCCAAGCAGGCGGGATGGGCCGTGCCCGACCAGAAGCTGAGGGACGAGATCAGGCTGTCGCTGGTGGAGAAGGTCGTGCCTGCTTATCGGCGACTCCACGACAGCTGTCCGAGGGGAGATTCGGTGGTCAAATTCACACCTGACGATTTGGATATTTACTTGGCCGGCATGTTGCGTGCCACTGCCGCTGGTGGTGGCTCCGTGAGCGGGTCAACCGCGTCGTCGCGGTCGTCCAGTCACTGGCAGTCCCCCTTCTGGCGGGGCAAGAAAAGTCAAGAGCCGGCGATATGCTATTTTTCTTAGAACAACTAAGAAACGAAGAGAAATAATTGAAGTACAGTACACTTAATTACTTCTTATGAGCTCTACCTCTTCCGTTACCTGATACTTGATAGTTGATAGTACCCATGAAGCAAAGTCATTTAGGGTGCTTTCCATATCGACCTTTTCTACTCTTTTCTTCGCTCGAATCTTTCATTTTAGCATTTGACGTCGCGCATGCGCCATATAGAATTCCTCAAATATCAAAGATATGTAAATATAAACGAAATATTCAGCGCTCATTCGCGAGAAATCGATGAAAATGACTATATTAGAATTTCACACAAAGATTTAGCATTAAGTTGGCAAAATTTAAAGTCTAGGATTGTATCGAGATTTGTTTCAATAGGTTTATGACTGGGCTGGTAATTTTTCTTTCATTCAAGTGTGGAGAAGACTTTACACAAGCTGTCTAATCCACCATTCATTTGAGAATTTTAATTATGGAAGCCGTTAGCCTAACAATCTGACAGTTAGGGATGAGCATGGTTCTAAGGTAGAATCGAGAACCGAAAAATCGGACCTCCAGTTTTCAGTTCTACTTTTCTAGGAACCGCAGATTCCGATTCATGATTCCTACTAGAATGGAACTAGAACCTAAAAACCCTAAAAGAATACAACTTAACTAAAGTTACAAAACATGAAAACACAAAAGGATTTGGAGAGTACAATGACGGCTCATTCATGATTCGTAAATTACTTGAGACCTTGCGACCTCGCAACCTCATGACATCACATCTTCGACGACCGTCAATCTGGCGCGCGACCTCCCCTCTATCAGTTCCATCATCGGCAACTCTCCCTCTCTGGCAAGGCTCTCTCTCCTTTCCGGTTCTCAACTTTCTTCCCGAGATCACCAGTTTTCTCCTTCACCAGTCACACTACCTCTCGTCCACCAGCGACCGTCCATCGCACTCGCAGCTTCATCAACTTCTATAAATCAGATAATATCTATGCGTTGTTTCGATTGTAGAACAGAATTTCAGGCTTCCCTGTTCAAGCATGTGTTGGTCCATAATTTGTTCAACAAAATGCCCCATCCAACTTTCTTTTAGATCTCTGTCCCATAATCAGTCGAACATGACTGTCTTGCCATGATAGCTTTGTTTTAGATCTCTGTTGTTGGGTTGGCTCACTTCTATTGTTGTTCGTCTCTTTGAATGTCCAATTTTAGGTGTTCAATTTGTCATTAGTCCATTCAAGAAGCGGTAGGTCATGGTGTCCAAGAACTTTTTGCTTTCCTTTTCTCTTTAGTTATCTTTTTCTCTTTTTATCAGTAGATGTCTGTGCTTTTATGCACATTCTCTCATGATTGGCCTCATTCAACTTCCCATTATGCTAGGGCACTTTGGACCCTTTTGCTTTAGCAGTAGGTTTTTGAATCTTGCATTCTCGATAGCCACCATATATGGTGAATCATACATATTGTTCTGTAATTTTAGATTAGCCCTTGTATCAGGTTAATCATTAGGAAGATGTTGTCATTATTCTTGTGACTAAGAATTCACTCCAAAGCCTAGACCCTGATGTAAGAACTAGCTTTTTGAGTCCAGTGACTGCTGCTGCTACTGCTAACGAGGCCCACATCCTGATGAGATACTAGGGGGTTCAATCTAATACCCCGTTTATTATTCTTCACTTTTTGAAGATGGTCAAGACAGTGGATTCTTAAATAGTGGGAATATGTAGTGGGATAAAGAATGGCGAAACTACTTGAGGCTTTTGTTCTGTCCTCTCAATTTTTATTCCTCTTGGGTGAATGAATTACGCCGAATACTTGTGAAACTATTTGTAAAATTAGCAGATTCTCGGGTACTCTAGAACCGAATCCTAAAACCTGTGATAAGCTAGGTTCCAAGTAGTAGGTTCTAGATTTTAAAAAACGAGGAACCTGTACTAGCAAGTTCATTTTAGATTCTAGGTAGAACATACCCGAAATCTGGAACAACTCACCTCTACTGACAGTACTGTCAATTATTTTTTATCACGCGATTGTTGACACTTGATTTTTGGCCAATTTTATATTCATAAATTTTAGAAAATCCATAAAAAGTCATTTAAATTGAAAAAAATCAACTTTGGGGACCTCAGCCTAGCCTAGGAAATCAATTTTGAGCAAAAAATAATTTTCCTTTTTTTTTGTATTTTTCTGCATTTTATTTTCAAAAATTCATAAAAAATCAATAAAAAATGAAAAAATTGCAAAATCAACTTTGTAAGCCTTAGCCAAGCTTAGGGAACCAATTTTGAGCAAAAAATAATTTTTCCTTATCTTTTGCATTTTTAATATTTTTCAGAAATTAAGAAAATAATAAAAAATTAATAAAAAATGGTATTTGAGGCCAGAAAATTACCAAAAAATATTAAATATTTTTTATTTAATTTTCCCTTCATTTTGGTTGAATAAATTTTGAAAAATAAAGTCTGGAACTTAGGGTTTCTTTGTTAATTTCATTTTTAGATTATTTAAATAATTCTAGAAATTCCATTTTAGCCTTTTAATTTTCCATTTTTTACATTTTAGAGTCGTGTCATCCTCCTCTATTTTCAAAATTAAAATCCAGTCCAAAAGCCCTCAGAATTGTCCAATTCGCTAAAAGGACCAAAATGCAATTTCTGATTTTTCAAATTAGTCCCTAAAATCACTAAAATGCAATTAAAAATTTCTAGGGACCGAAATGAAAAAATGACGACGTCACCCCCTAGATTTCAGCCTCCTGAATCCATTGGTGGTGTCAATTTTTGCAAAAAAAGGACCCTAAGACTTTGGATTTGCAAAACGGGTTCTCGGGTCAAATTTGGAAATTGGGTTTTTATATTAATCCTCGGGTTAATTGGCATGAAAATTTGTTTTCTAATATATTTGATGCCATAGAACTCAATTTTGGGTGTAATTCGCTCAATTTGAAATTTTTTTAGAGGTTAATTTGGGCGAATTCGATCAACCGGGTCAGTCGGGTCGGGCCAGATCTGACCCGACGACCCGGTTGACCAGATTCAGAACCAGCCCTGTCCTTCTTCCTCTGGCGCGCGAGAATGCTCACAGAAACAGGGTATTTTTGAAATGAAAATCAAACGAGATTCTTGGTTGATTTGAACTGAGATTTACCGAGATGATCTCGGGGGGGTTACAGTGCTGAACCGAGATTTAAAAGAGGACGGGGAGAAGGGAAAAAAAGGGGAGGCCATAGTCGAAGTTCCAAGCTCGGTCTGCTCAAGCTTGACCTGAGCACTCCAGGGCCTCTCGGGACTCAATTCCACTTTCAAAAGCACCGCCGCAGTCTAAGGAGCCATCGCGGCGGACTGCACAGCCTCTCGTCGCCGAAATAGGTGAGTTCATTTTCACGATTCCTCATCGACATGATAATGGCAACTCGAGTTCCCGACGTGCATTCGTGCATTCTTGGAGGGGTTTTACTCTTTGAACCACTCTAAGCTCGATTACACTTCTTTTTGCATTGATTTCGAGTCTTGATCCCGATCGCGACCTCCAACCTTCGCGATTTTCCCGATCGTTGGTCAGCCAAATCTGGCGATGTAGGGCTCGATCCAAGCCTCAGGTAAGTATCCTGAACCCTTGTTTGTGCTTCCCCTTGATTTAATCGAATGGTTATGCTCTGGTTGGTCTTCGGGAGCCGCCATAGATCCACCCTGTTCGAGCTTGATTAGTCTAGGTCGAGCCGTTAGATTTGGCTAGGGCGTTGATATCTTGGGTCGGGAAAGTTCAGAGGAGCCGATCGACGGTGGTTTCGCGCGATCGGAGGTCGCCTCACCGTGGATCGCGCCGGGAGGTTCCGGCCGTCCATTCGGTTTAGCTTGAGGTTGAAAGACGATGCCGACGTGGCGAAGCCACGTACGCTCATTGACCGGTCAACGCCTGCGTGGCGACACGTGTCGGGACACGTGGCCGCCACGTCAGCAAGCTGTTATAAGAAATCTTTTAAAAATAACGAACTTGATCGGACGGTCGTGAATAGCCACATGTCGCGATCTTGGAATTTTGGAAATAAAAAATAGGTTTTCGGTTCTATAATAGAATTTTCAAAATAGAAAATAATAAAGTGATCGGACGGTCGAGATTGAATTTGAAGTTGATCTCAATCGTTCGTCACCGAGGGGAGATCGGACGGCTGAGATGCGGTCTCCGAGTTGATCGCGACCGTCAGTACTAGTATGCTAGAGAACGGCCGAGATT
>JAGVVM010012389.1:0-12241 GCA_019149425.1 Psidium friedrichsthalianum
GGGCATTGTTCCTCTGGATATGCCACCTCTGACCACCCCTGACAGCATCCTCCCGTCTTCCTTCTGCCGAAGGGGCTGTTCCCAGTTGCCTGCCTGACATTCACTTCCCTTTCTTCATCCCCCCAACAATGCTTCGACCTTGTCTTTTCCCCCAGGGTCCTTCTTTGGCAGGTGGAACAAAACCTGGCGAGTGTCTTTCAATCATCGGCCTCTTTCCAAAACTTCTGTTGCCCCTAAGTCCTCTGGCATGAACCGCTGTCCAGATGACGGCAAACCCACTTGTTACAAGTGCGCTTCTGCCTGTAGATCTCGCTCTTAATTTAGATTGCCAGGAGCTCTCGGTCAATATTGATCTCGTTGTAGTCCCTCAGCTCCAGTAGCAATAATCATACTCGTTCAGCTCCGGGTCTCAGACCTTCTCTGAATCTCCTGGCCTTGTCCTAGTTCGGGTCCCTCAATCCAAAGCCTTCGGACAAAACTTGTATAGTACTAGCGAACATCCACCGCCTTCATACTGGTCCCAAACACTATGTCTTGACCCTTTGGCGAGTCTGTATAAATGTACTCCATGGTCCTGCGTCTCCTAAGGCCTCCGAACTCAAAGAGAGAGGGACGTACTTTGCTCATTAACCGCATAGCGCTGGACAAAGCAGCGCGCAATTTGGGGGCCTCATGCCATCAAAGAATAGACCCGTCCTCATGGTGGCCTTCACCAATCATAAACAGCGGTGTTACTGGAGCTGGTAGTCGCCATAGAGACCTTCGTCAACATTTCCCGTCTGTGCATCCAACAGCACGTTGTTGAGATATGCCAATTCTCCAGCTGGCGGGGGGGGGGAGGGGGGGGGGGGGGGGGGGGGGGGGGGGGGGGGGGGGGGGGGCTCGAAATGAGAACACCAAAAACAAGGCCGAAAAATAGTAGGGGGGGGGGGGAGGGGAGGGGTCCGAGCATCCTAGGCGCTAATCTCTTCGGGTCCTCCCATGGGGGCCATCGAACTTAAGGTGGTTGCAACGCGTTGGCAGACACTTGCTTACATAAGCTATAATGATGGGTCTCGACGTCCTCTAATCCATTTCCTGTGCCCTGAATGTCTTCTCATGTCGGGTCCATTTTCAGTCGGCGCAGGCCGGCCTCAGCTGCTTTGTCACACAAGGTGAGCAGCATCTCCTTTGCTGGACCACATGAAAAAGTAAAAAAAAAAAAAACAGGTTACCTCCCTTTCTTCTGTCAAATAATCTATTCTCCTTCAGTGTGCAAAGGGAGGGGACCCTTTAATATCTCAAAAAGAATAAAAAGGTATAAGAAAAAGTGAGACGACTCCATGTTCACTGGGTCTTCTCCTCTTATTCTAAAGTCGGGCTCCATAACTACCTCATATAAAACAGGCATCCAAGTAAAATCCATTCAGGATTTGGAAACACCTAAGACTAATCAATCACGCCTTTCCCCGCCTACTGTCGCGTCTACTGACCAAGAGGAAGAGTGAATATGCAGTGAAAAGATTCGCTCGGCAAGAAAAGCTTATTAAAATAAGGCCAATTGGAACAGGAAGACACCTAGACTCACCATGACTAGGGGAGCCTGATACGATAAAGCACAACCTAAGGAGAGCAACTACCAAATAGTTCGCGAAAAAACACCAAAAATCCAAAAAAACAGGTAGAAAGACACAATTGTCAGATAGGCCGGCAAAGTGACCTAAAAATTAATGATCAGGAATAAAAGTCTCTTCCCTAACATATTCTTCTTTGCTAAAAATGAATCAATGATTGTCCTAAAGATAAGTTACCCACAAGAAGGCAGCCAAGATCCAACTTCGCCACTCGCACGTGTCCCCTACCAAACGCTTCATTGCAGTTTTTTGGTTAGACGTCCCGTCAGACCTTCCCATACCAGGCTGACAGTTTACCAAAAACAGCCCACTAAAATATGCTTCACTCAACTGCCTCTTTTGGTTTCAAACCTCGTAATCTTTATTTTACCTCCCCTTTCATTTTATAAACATTTGTTTTTTCTTTTTATGCATAATTCGTTGCAATGCATGATGGTCAAGCGCCGCAACATCCGACTAGGCATACAAACCATGCAACATTCACTAGCAACCTAGCCAATCCAGCAATCAGCATTCAAGCGCCCAACTCACGGGGCTATGCTTTAGGAACCTTAACCTTGTCAGGAAATCCCTGACGGGGTGCATCTTTCGATCTGCCAAGTTTCGAGGACCTGAAACATCATGTTTCTGGCTACGCTAACAACAAGACTACATCAGCTCTAACGTAAGCGGCAAACACATGCGCCAATCAATTCATGCATTCTAAACCCATATTCTAACCCCTTAGGGTTTAGGTTCTGTCTATCTAATACCTACCGGCCCAAAAATCAACAAAGAGAACGCCTTATCACTCCATGTCCTTCAGACTGGTCCCCGTAATCGAAGCTGACCTTATGAGAATAGAGCTCTGATACCAACCGAACGGGGGATGTCACACGCCCCGAACCCCCCAATCACGCAACGCGACAGGAAGACCACCTGTTCATAAAATCAACGAATCCCTGCGTGAACACCTGGCCTACGAGTAGCGACGGCCCAGGACACTCATCGCGGCCAAGCTACGCTAAGCGCAATGGCAAGCTATCGAATCCTGCGGAAGCGTGCCTTCTATACATACATACATGCACAAGATAATAGGGTAGTAAGAAGACAAGAACACTTTTACAAAAGGAAATACCACATCATATAATATAATCAAGCGTTAGTACAGACCCCAAAATAAAACCTCATCTATGGTCATGCTATCTACGCTCTCAAAATCTAGACCAGTAAACAGCGGGACTCAGTCCACCTCAAGCTCCTCCTCGGGCTCCTCCTCGGGTCCTCCTCTGGGTCCTCCTCTGGGTCCTCCTCTGGATCCTCCTCATCTGTGTCCATGGCGTTCACCCTCCTCGTGACCGATCTCGATGGAACGTCCTGGGGACGGCATCTCCTGCAGTGGGTCGGGGTCGATCACCTCGCCACCATACTCGGCTGGCTGCAACAAGATCGGGTCGTCCTCCATGGGAATCGGGGAGTCTCTCTGAGGTCCCTCGAAGCCATACAGGCCCTCTCTAAACCAGGCCTCGTATCTATGGGGTACAAGATAAGGTCCACCCTGACTAACTAACACAGTAGTCACATGCCTATGCCACAGAGTGGCGTGCATATCAAAATGGAGGGTTCTCAGTATCCATCTGTACTGGCAGTCCAAAAAGCATCGTGGTGCAGCCATCTGGGTGAACCTGGATGTAAAAGAAGGGCAACCACCGCCCGTGAGTCGAAACTCAGCAAGCTCACCACTAATCCTAACGTAGGATAGCGTATACTAGTGGGTCGGTCCTATCCAGTGGACTAGGTTCGCGGTCCAGGTCTCAGTCACTCTTGGTTCCCTTCGGTACCAACCCTCAACACGAACGTACACAGGCAAGGCATATCAATGCAATTCCAAGTATAGCAGACGGGCATACAGCAGTCAATACAATGCCATATGCAATGAAACAGGCCTCAGTCGGCCATATCGGTTCCCAGTGAACATGCCGTCTATCACTCCAATTCCATCAGGGCTCATTCTCAGTGCCACACGGCAAACGCCACACTGCGTCAACGGACGCCTTACGCTGGCCTCCCTTTTCTCTCCATTTCCCATCAGGGCACATTCTCAGCCATTCGGCAAATACCACACTGCGTCTCGACGCCTTACGTTGGCCTCCCTTTTCTCTCCATTTCCCCTCTGGGCACATTCTCGTGTCACATCTCGGGTGACTCATGCCATGCCTCAATGTATGCGGGGCCACGTGATTGCAATCAGCAAATCAGACATAGAGCATGCATGAAAGGGCATATACACAGTACAGAGCATATCAAGAGATCATCAAAGAATCACGTGCTCATCAAGCCGAATTATAAGAGAGCTAGCACCCCACGTACAGTTCCCCACCATTTAGGCTCAAAAGTATATCTCATGCCATTTCTCTAGCCAGGCCCATATAATTAGAATCCTCATCTCAGCGGACTCGATAACTCGGCCTAAGCCCATTCACTCAAGTTAGTCCCCTGGGAGTCAGTAACCCGCGACTAATGGTTCACGATTTAAAAAGCCCTCGGGTGTAGTTGAGTTAGGCTTAGCTCAGTTCAAGGCCCCTGTTGGTGGATTCAAGCTCGATTGGGCCTAAAGCCCATCTTGGTCCAAGGCCCACGAAGGTAACTAGGTCCACTAGGGTAAGTCGGCCCATTGTGAAGTTTTAAACCCATTAATTAAGTTGGGCCCATCAGGGTTCATAGTCCAAAGGAATGGTTTAGGCCCATTAAACCAAGTTGGGCTTCTTAATTTAAGTTGGGCCCTAATAGTAACTAAGGCCCATTAATCAACCTTAGGTCCATTAATAAATTCTTAAAGTCAATTATATAATCCAAGCCCATTATTAATTAAAATTTTCGTGTAGGGCCCAAGCCCATTTTCACAAGTTAGTCAAATAGGCCCAATTAGCCCATTTTAGGCCCATTTAGTCATCCTCGGCCAAGTCCACTATTGGGCCTTATCTTTTAATGTTCCAAATCATAATTTGGGCCCATTCAATTGTAATTTTCGCTCCCATGAGGCCCATTAGTCCAATTGGGTCCAATTAGTTTCATTTAGGCCCAATTAGAGCAAAATTAGAACCCCAAGCCATTAGTCCAATTAGGCCCACTATAGAACACTCCCATTTCACCAATTTCAGCCCAAACAAATAATCCCAAGGCCCAATTTCTCTCCTCACGCGGCCCACACGTACGGCCCAATGCCAAACCCGAATGGCCTAAGCCCAAATAGCATCAAATTATACTTATTACCCACTAATCACCTTGATTAGCAACTAAACCAACCAACCACACATGCATACAACTAGCCTAGGTCAAGATTAGTGAATAAAGCTTACCTAGGGGGGGTCGGGGTGGAGGCGGCTGGACGGCGAAGGAGGGCGGATGGTGGCCGGCGGTGAGTGAGCTACACGGGGAACCGAGAGAGAGAGAAACGGTGAGGGTTGGTTCGGCGGCCTTGGGTCTCCTCAAGGCACGAAAATGGAAGGAACAAGGGGCAAGGGACTCACCAAAGCAACGGGATGGCTGGTCGGAGCCGACGGAGGCCGAACGACGACGTGGACGGCGGACGGCTTAGGCGAACGACGGGCTGACCGAGAGAAGAGGGAGAGATGGAGGTCGGGGACGGCTCATCAAGGCCAAGAAGAAGAAGGAAACAAGGTTTAAGGGGCTCACCGTGACGACGGAAGGCCGGCGGCGACCGGACGAGGCGACGGAACGGCGGGCGACGGCGGTTCCGGCGGGCGACCGAGAGAGTGAGTCCGAGAGGGAGAGGGAGATTTCGGGAGAGTGAGGGAGAGAATGGGGTGGCTGAAAATTTCAAATGAGGAGGAGAGAGAAGAGAATAGATTATATAATCCATTTAAAATAAGGGGAAAATTAGGTATAGTGGGTTAGGTTTATGACATGGATGAGACTTGAATGACACTTGATTGACTTGATTGATTGCCTTGGAACTTGTGCCATGATGTGATTGATTGATTGATGTGACATCCGATTGATGTGGCATCTGATTTGACTTGCCTCGATTTGCGTGCCAAATGCACCGATCGGGTCCCGAGCGCGAACGAATTTTGGACAGGCTTTGGCGTCGGTCTATCGAATCTACTCTCAAAAATCCTAATTAGTCTCATTCTAAGGTCTGAGCATTTACCGGGGCATTTCGGTAATTTTCCATTCACGTCTTGCTTCTCGACGTGCACCGGCTGTCTGACCTTCAGACGACATTTCTGAAACTGACTTCATTTCTTCATTGTGTTTGTCTTGCTGATTCGATTGTCCAATGTCGGATTTCATTTTGTGGTCAATTTCATTAAATACCGACCCTGTCTCAGTCTCAAGCCAACGGGCGGCTGATTGGGAAAAATTCCCAGTTAGCCTTTCCCCTTCGGTTGGTCAGCTCAGGGTAGCTAATCCTGAGTGAGCGGCGACTAGAGTGTATTAACGAAGCATTTCCATTCATTTAGAAATTCCGATAAATGGGTCGAATTTTCAGACTGTCACAGAGGGTGGTAGGCTGTACTGAACCTTAACTCTGTCCCAAGAGCACCCTGCAGACTCTTCCAGAATGTGGCTGTGAAGCGAGGATCCCTATCTGACACAATACTTACTGGCACCCCATGCAGTCTTACTATCTGCGCACGTACAGTTCAGCCAACTTCTCCAGGGTAGAATCCTTTCGCACTGCTATAAAATGCGCCGACTTGGTCAATCTGTCCACTATCACCCAGATTGAGTCATTACCTCTCTGACTTCTCGGTAGTCCCGTCACGAAATCCATGGTGATGTGCTCCCATTTCCACTCTGGGATCTCCAAGGGTTGTAGCAGTCCTCCAGGCTTGCAATGTTGTGCCTTCACCTGTTGACACGTCAAGCACTTGGCTACATGTTTAGCCACATCCACCTTTATTCCATTCCACCAGTAGTGCTGACGTAGATTCTGGTACATTTTTTGTACTTCCAGGGTGGATACTATAATTGCTCCTGTGAGCCTCTGACAGAATTCTTTCCTTCAACTCCTCGTCGTTTGGTACACACAGGCGTCCTCTAAACTTCAACGTCCCGTCTTCAGTCACCTTGAACTCGTCTTTCCTCTCCTCTGCATTCATCATTACGACCTTCTGGATGTCAGGATCCATCGACTGCAACTCCTTAATCCTCAATTGAATCTTAGGCTCGATCTGTAAGGTAGCCATCAAGCTTGCGAGGGTTCCTACCTCGATCTTAACTCTGAATCTCTGATCTCCTCCAGCAACGTCCATTCTTTAACCATCATATGCGCGATGCTCGATTTTCTGCTCAGAGCATCCGCCACCTTATTCGCCTTTCCTGGATGGTAAAGAATATCACAATCATAGTCTTTTAACAGTTCCATCCAACGGCGCTGCCTCATGTTAAGCTCCTTCTGCGAGAATAGGTACTTTAGACTCTGGTGATCTGTATATATCTGGAATTTCTCTCCTACTAGATAGTGTCTCCAAATCTTCAATGCGAACACTATGGCTGCCAGTTCCAAGTCATGCGTCGGATAATTCATCTCATGCAGCCTCAGCTGTCGAGATGCATAAGCCACTACTCTTCCATGCTGCATCAAGACACATCCTAGACCTCTCAGTGACGCATCACTGTAAATCTCAAATCCTCCAGGTCCGGATGGGATGGTCAATACTGGTGCAGACGTCAGTCGATCCTTTAGCTCCTGAAAGCTTCCCTCGCATTTCGCGGTCCATTCAAACTTCGATTCCTTCCTCAACAGTCTTGTCATTGGAGCGGCTATCGCGGAGAACCTTTCCACGAAGCGTCTGTAATATCCCGCCAATCCGAGGAAACTTCGTACTTCAGTCACGGTCGTTGGCCTTGGCCATTTCTCTACGGCTTCGATCTTAGCTGGATCCACTTCTATTCCTTCACCAGACACTATATGCCCAAGGAACGCCACTTTATTGAGCCAAAACTCGCACTTGCTGAACTTGTGTGACAGTCTGAAAATTCGACCCATTTGTCGGAATTTCTAAATGAATGGAAATGCTTCGTTAATACACTCTAGTCGACGCTCACTCAGGATTAGCTACCCTGGGATGACCAACCGAAGGGGAAAGGCTATCTGGGAATTTTTCCCAATCAGCCGCCCGTTGGTCTGAGACTGAGACAGGGTCGGTATTTAATGAAATTGACCCCAAAATGAAATCCGACATTGGATAATTGAATTATTAAGATAAACACAATGAAGAAATGAAATCAGTTTCCGAAGCGTCGCCCGAAGGGCCGACAGCGGGTGCGCGTCGAGAAGCAAGACGTGAAAGGAAAATTACCGAAATGCCCCGGTAAATGCTCAGCCCTTAGAATTAGATAAATTAGGATTTTTGAGAGTAGATTCGTTAGACCGACACCAAATCCAGTTCAAAATTCGTTCGCGCTCGGGACCCGATCAGTGCATTTGGCACGCAAATCGAGGCAAGTCAAATCAGATGTCACATCAATCGGATGTCACATCAATCAATCAAGGGTCATGTCAATCAATCACATCAATCACGGCACAATTTCCAGGAAATCAAATCTAGTCAAAGTTCACATCCATGTCACTATTTCCCCAACCTAACCCCACTTACCTCATTATTTAATTTTGTTATAATCTATTATTCTCTCTCCTCCCCCTACAAGTTTCGGCCGGCCACCCTCTCCCTCTCTCTCTTCCTTTTCATTTTCTTCATTCCTCCTCTCCTTTTCTCGTTCGGCCGCCCGTGACTACCGCCCGTCCGCCGCCCGAGTTCCTCCCGTCGTCGCCGTCGTTCGGCCACCACCGGCCACCACCTCATCTTGGTAAGTCTTCTAGTCCTCCTCTCCTTCGTTTCGTGACATGAAACCCCCGAGAAGACCGCCGACCGGACCCTAAACTCTTCTCCCTCTCCCGCGGTTTGTCCGGCCGCCGCCCACGTCGCCGTCATTCCATCATCGTCCGGCCACCGCGGCTGGTTTTTCCTGTCCCCTTGCTCCTCTAATGTACCTCGTCTCTTGTTTTGGACGTGGACAGCCCGCTCGAGCCGCCGGGACCAGCCACAAGCCGTCGCCTCTCCTTCCGTGACCGCGAGCCATTCTCGGCCGCCGTTCGTCCGCCCCGTCGTCGCCACCGATCCCAACCTCATTTAGGTAAGCTCCATCCTCTAATCCTAATTTAGGCTAGTAGGTATATGTGTGGATGGTTGTGTTAGTGACTAATTAAGGTGATTATGGCATAATATGGGTAATTAAGCCTAATGGGCTTTAGTTTAATGGTGTGCATATTATGGGCCGTGCGTGTAGGGCTTGGGACCCTACAATTGGGCCTTGAAATGTTGAAAATGGGCTGATTTGGATGGACCTAGGCGTGTATGTAGTGGGCCCAAAGAGTTATAATGGGCTTGGGGACTTAATTCACTTCTAATTGGGCCTAAACTAAACTAATTGGACCAAATTGGTAATGGTGGGCCTATATGGACGAAAATTGGAATTGGATGGGCCCAACTTATGATCTTGAATCTTAATTTATGAGGCCCAATAATGTATATGGGCTTAGGACATCATTTTGGGCCTAAAATAGACTAATTGGGCCTAATTGACTAACCTTTGAAAATGGGCTTGGGCCCTACACGAAAATGTAATAATAATGGGCCTGAATTATACATTAATTTTAGAATTAATTTATGGGCCTAGGTTGTTAATGGGCCTTAGACACTAATTGGGCCCAACTTAGTTTTACTAGACCCAACTTAATTCAATGGGCCTAACCCACTTCATTGAACCTTAATTCTTAATGGGCCCAACTTGGTTAGTGGGCTTAGAACCTCGTAGTGGGCCGACTTACCTTGGTGTACCTAATTATCTTCATGAGCCTTGGACCTTGGTTCAGGCTTTAGGCCCATTTGAACTTGAATCCTCTAAATGGGGCCCTTAAACCAAACTGAGCCTAACTCAATTACATCCGAGGGGTCATTAAAACTCTGAGCCAGTAGTCGTGGGATACTGACTCCCAGGGGACTAACATGAGTGATTGGATTTAGACCGAGTTATCGAGTCCATTGAGACAGGGTTCTAATTTATATGGGCTTGATTAGTGAAATGGTATGAGATATGCTTTTGAGCCTGTCTGGTTGGGAAATTGTATGTGGGGTGCTAGCTCTCTTATAATTCGGCTTGTTGAGCACGTAATTCTTTGATGATCTCTTGATATGCTCTGTACTGTGTTTATGTGCCATTTCGTGCATGCTCTATGTCTGATTTGCTGATGCAATCATGTGGGCCCCGCATACATTGAGAGCATGGCATGAGTCACCAGAGATGTGACAAGAGAATGTGCCCAGAGGGGAAAATGGAGAGAAAAGGGGGCAAGCGTAAGGCGTCAGAGACGCAGTGTGGCGTTTGCCGTATGGCACTGGGAATGAGCCCTGATGGGAATTGGAGTGATAGACGGGGGCGTGTTCCATTGGGAATCGATATGGCCGACTGAGGCCTGTTTCATCTGCATATGGCATCATGTTTGACTATCTCTTGTGCCCTTTTGTATGATATGAACTGTGTTGCTATGAATCGCACTGTTTGCTTGTGTTGGGATCTTAAACTGAGGGAACCAAGAGTGTCTGAACCCTGGACCGAAGAACCTATCCACTGGATAGATCGACCTCACTAGTATACGCTATCTACACGTTAGGATTAGTGGTGAGCTTATTGAGTTTCGACTCATGGCGGTGGTTGCCCCTTTCTTTTACAGATCCAGGTCACCCGTGATGGCTGCACCGCCGATGCTTTTTGGACTGCCAGTACAGATGGATACTGAGATCACTCCTCCATTTGTGATATGCACGCCACTCGTGTGGAGGGGGGGGGGGGGAAAACCCCATAGTACGAGGTGGAGAGAGGGCCTGTATGGCTTCGAGACCTAGAGAGCATCCCATGGAGGACGCCCGATCTTGTGTGACAGCCAGCCTAGTATGATTACGAGGGGATCGTGTTAGAAAGGGCTGTGATGGGGCCTTCGAGGATTCGTCGCATTGAGAGAGGTCTCCAGGACCGATTGGTCCATGGAGGTACCCAGCGAGGAGGATCAGAGGAGGATCCCAGAGGAGCTCGAGGTGGTGGAGAGGGTGTATTGACCCCCGACTCCACTTCCCCCCCACCCCCTCCCCAGACGGCAGCCCTCCCCCAAAACCTATGGAGGACGACCCGATCTTGCTGCCCAGCCGAGTAGGCGGCAGGATGATGGACCCCGACCCCAGCAGGTTATACCGTCCCCAGGACGTTCCGAGGTCGATGGCACGAAGAGGGCGACGCCATGGACACAGACGAGGAGGATCCCGAGGAGGACCAGAGGAGGACCCCGAGGAGGATCCCGAGGAGGAGCTCGAGGTGGACTGAGTCCCGATGTTCTGGTCTAGATTTTGAGAGGTAGCTAGCATGACCATAGATGAGGTGCTTTTTGGGGACTTAACGCTCTGTGATATATATATGATGTTGAATTATCTTTGTAAAAAGTGTTCTTGTCCTTTCTTACTACCCCACCTTCTTCTGTATGTATGCTGTGTAGAAGGCACGCCCGCAGGTTATGGGCGGCGCAGGTGCGGCGGATTGAGCATCCTGAGCGCCCTCCTCTGGCTATGGCCAGGAGGGTAAGAGAAAAGGTGGGTGAATGAATAGGGGAAAGAAAAGAAGCTCGAAAGAAGTGGTAAATAAAAAAAAAAAGAAGCAAGGTCAAAGGTTCGATACCCAGGACGTTCGAGTGATCCTGATGGTTTGGGGAGTTTGGGGCTAGGGTAGGCCTAAGGAGGGAGGGAGAATGCATGAACTGATTGGCGCATGAGGAGTTAGGTGACTAGCCTAGTATGAATATAGACTATGGTGTTTTGAACTAAATCTGAGGAGCCCCGTAAGGAGGATCCCGTTAGCTAGGGACTCGTGAGGTGGACTGAGTCTCGCCGATGTTCTGGTCTAGATTTGTAGATAGCGTGAGCTAGCATGACGGCACTGCAGATGAGGTGTTCTTTTTGGGGGTCTGTACTTAACGCTCTGTGAATATATATATATGATGTTAGAGATTATCTTTTTGTAAATAAGATGTTCTTGTCCTTTCACGGTAAAAAATAAAAACGCGCAACTCTTCTTCTGTATGTATGATGCATGTGTAGAAATTGCAGCGCTTCGCGCAGGTTTTAGATTGAGTTGTCATTTTGGCGCTGATGCGTCGGCTTTGGGCGCTGGCGATGGGCATCCACTGGGGTCGCGTGCGCTTACTCGTTAGGGGCGCAGAGTGTACGCCTAGGGATTGCGTTGTATTTGTGTATGAACAGGGTTGTCTGGCGTGCTCGATCGCTGGTCGGGGGCGGGGCGGACATCCCCGTTCGGACAGTGGTATGCCAGAGGGGCATATTAAGTCAGGCTCGATACGAGAGACATTCGAAGTGGCAAATCGGTAGTAATAAAGGGCTGTTGATTTTGGGTAGTTAGATTAGACAGACCTAACGTCCTAAGGATTGAGGGAAAGGGTGAATGCATGAAGCTCTTGGATTGGGCGCTCGTGGCTTGGGCAGAGCTTAGGTGACTAGGTCGCTAGTTATGAATATATAGACTATGGTGGTTTTGAATCTTTAAATGGCTGCATT
>JAGVVM010012391.1:0-21340 GCA_019149425.1 Psidium friedrichsthalianum
AAAACGAAAAAAGGTTTTTCCGCAATAGTGCTGGAAAATTCAAGTTTTTGGGTTTGTGATGTCTTAAGGCCTGATTTTGATGTCGCCTAGCTGCGAATATTGTACAAAACGAACTTAAGGATGTTGCGAAGCTATTGACTTTGACGGTTCGTGAATCGGAGTTACGGTTTGTCCGAACGAAATTTTGAAATTTAGCGCGCAGGTTGTCCGACGCGCGATTAGTGATTTTTTTGCCCGTAGGCGTCGAGTTATAGATGTTCACGTGTCGTTTAGTCAAGTTTTCCGTCAGCGTAGTATTTCTACAGTCTTTAATGTCATTTTCTATTAATTTATTAGGATTTCAGGCTTTGCAGTTCAAATTATACATTGGATTTCGGCGTTTTAAGGTGAGTTGTACTTTTTCTTCTAAGGATTTATAAAAATTCCTGCTTCAAAGATGGATACGTGTATTATGATTTCATTTTCTTGAAAAGGTAAAGAAAGGTGATATTTCAAAGCATTATTCTTGCATAAAACAGGATCGAACTATTACTGCCCATTTAATTGTTGAATGATGGTTTATATTGAGACTGAAATGCTGTTTTGAGAAATATGTTTTGAGAAAAACCATGGATTCGACTTATGAATATGAATTGTTGTGATTTTTTGGATTTGGTTTGTGGAACTGAATTGTTATGGTTTTCTGGCTTTGGTATTGCGATTGATGCTCATGTCCCTATAATTAGAACCCACTGAGGTAGGGGTAGTATGCATACTGTAAAGACGTCATTGAGCCGAACCGCCGGCTAAAATAGGTGGTAGACCCAACCAAGAGGGGGTAAACTTGGTCGCCTTGTCACGGCGTTAAACATGACCATAGTTGGGGATGAGTACGAGATTATTCGATAGATAGACCATCGAAAGTTTATTTAATGAGATTAATCAATGGATTAAACCATTGATACTTTGTTGTTATTCTGAATTGATATTTGATTTACTTGATAAATGCATAGTAGTTTCTCGATCCGCTTAGAAGAGATTGTACTTCTCACTGAGTTGTGGTTACTCACTCTTTTATTTCAAATGTCTTTCAGGTACATCGACAGGTCGCAAATAGGATCGAGCGAACGATAGTCGCCAGACTTTTGGGATAGTTGGGTGTATGTTTTTTTGAAAAAGTTGTATATAGTTGGTGAGTTTTCAAGCTAGATATGAAAAAGATATGCGTGTATATCTTTTATCTGATAGATAAGCTCTGAATACTGTGAATATGGGACCTTCTTATCAAATATATATGGAGATATATATATTTGAATATCAGGTGGTTACTCGAATTCTATTTGAGGCTGCGTCCTTTGTTTGAGAAAGGGCGATCGTGTCATGCCCGTTTTCTCTCGGGATCAGGGTGTGACAGCAGAGATGGATTGCGGGTTCATTATGATAACGAGTATAGCCGTGGTTCAAACCGAACGTTTCCGGGCGAATGTAAAGGTCGGATGATGAGATTAGATAAATTAAAAAAAGAAGAAGAAGATTTGTTTGCGACAGCGACAAACGAATCAAACGATTCAATGGGGGAAAGAGATGTGAAGAAACAGGGGAAAAGGAGATAATAAATGCGGTCAAAGCCCACGAAGTTCAGAACAGGAAAGCTCATCCGCATCATGTCGGTTGACTCGCTCAGCTGAGTTTGCGTGCTCGGCTGAGTCACGGAGTCTCTGCACTCGCTGTTTTCAGATGACATTTCTGACCTCTCCCTACTCGGAAGTCGGAAACATCAAAGAGGTTTCACAAACTAACAGGCAAGCAGACAAATACACAATCGCTCGTGTACTATTATACGGGTCAATCTACGGTCCTCGTACGAACACCGCGGCTTGTGCCGTAGATTTAAGCAAAGCAAATGTTAACCCTTGGACGGATTTCAGCATGAACGGCTGTGATCCGATATTCTGTTTTTCAATCCAACGACGGAATCGTTGGAGGCATGGTACCCGTGAGATACCATAGACTTGTCCACGGTTATAACGCCGGCACAATATATCCCCAAATTTCATTACGTTCTCATCCGCCTGTGTATGAATTTGATCACTTCGCCACTTGGATCATATTTTCTCCAACCTTAGGCACGAAATGTACATGAACTCGGTCGATCAATCGCTTCATATGCATGTCCCGTACCATTGAAGTCTCAGTTCATGCTACAAAGCACAGTTGAAGGGACAAACAGTTGTTTATCCTAGTCCAGCCAGTGTCAGAGACATATTCGAATCATTTCTATGCAACATATTAGACCCTCGATTCATCCGCCGGCAGTATGGAAGGAACAAAAGGTGATGCACATTCCTCATCACCACCACAACAAAGCCCAGAAAACAGAAAATGATATGCACACAAGCCAGCATACAGCATCCCCAATCTCTTCTGTGACAACTCAGAAAGAGAAATGTGATTCCTGAAATCGGACATTTTGGGAAGAGCATAGGAGACAGATGAGCATAGAAATAAACCTACCTTGGTCAATCTAAAAAAGAGAGGGAGCGGCTGGATGTTAAAGAAGTCGAAACAAAAGCCCCCGAAAAAAAAAAAAAGGCAAAGAGGAGAAGCAGCAAGAGATTTGATCCAAGGTACGTCTGTCAACAGTGATCGATCTTTCTAAAACAGAGGGAACAAAAGCATTCCAGACAATACAGGCCAAAACAAGAGGGAAACGTCTCCTAAGGAAATTCAAAGGTAAATTGGACCCATATGTTTTTTCCGAGACTTGTGTAGATCATCTACCAACTCTCAGGAATCTCCCGATATAATCCGGGTTACACAATCCAGACACCATTAAAACCATTCTTAACACTCATATTTGGGCGTCCACCAAAAGGTCTTATCATATTAATCCCTCGCAATTTACCCTCCACAAGCTGCCCGTGCCCACTTATTGAATCAGGTGGCTTCATCGATCCCTGAAAGCAGGAGAGGAGATATTAATAACATGTTAATAGTAATTGAATCAAGCATACCACACAATCTTGTTTGGATTAGTCCGATTCATGCTATATATAAAAAAGGGGCACGTATATCTCTGTCACCATATCACTTTCATTGTCCACTGCATATGATGCCATTCAGCTAACTCGTCAAAGTTAAGGTTACAAATTGATACTTCACAAATCTTGTAAAGAACGTTAAAAAAGAAAAACATAATAGACAGAAGACCATGCACTGTGCTGTAAGAAGAAGATGCAGTCATTCCAGCTCATTCCACTTACTATCAACCAATGATCAATGATAACTCTTCCCCTTTGTACAGAGACAGAACCTTATTCATACAAGTAATGAACGAAGGCACCTTCAGACTGAAGTTATAGCAAAATAAAAATCAGCTACACAAAAAAGTTTCAAGCAATGTCTCCAAAATTTTACATCAACATCACTACCAAAAATACTTCACGAGATAATACCCGCTAAGAGAGGAGCAGGTATCATGGCCTCGGTGACAGATGAATGGCATGAATCTTGACAATTCTTCTATCAATAAATGCTCTTCTTATATAAAACATCAGAAAGAAAAAGCCATAAATCTTGACAGTTACTAAGACTATAGCAAGAAAGAATCCAATTCTACACGCCATTAACACCCCGTCCCCCCACCAAAAAAAGAAGAAGAGAGAGCAGCCCCACATGCCATCACTCACCATTTCCACGTCAGTACTGCACCAAAATTTCTCCCATATATCACCGACAATAAATTGCCTGATCAATATGTGGAGGAATCTGTTTAATCTCAGTTCCAAGTTCTTGCTCAATCCTATACCTGTAGGAACAATTTAGGTAAATTATTAGTAACTGTTTGGCTAGCAATTCCAGACAGATGAGGGAATGAAATGCATACAAGTTGAAGCGATCCTCATATGTAATAAGATTGACAGCTAAACCTAGGTGGCCAAATCTTCCTGAACGACCAACCTGCACATGAAACCAAGAGAACTTGTGATGCTTCACATTAACAGAGGAGAGAGAGGGAGAGAGGGAGAGAGGGAAGGAGAGAGAGAGTTTCCCAACATTACCCTGTGCAAGTAAGTTTCAGAGTTCTTGGGGAAATCAAAGTTAATAACGACATTCACAGCTTGAATGTCAATACCCCTAGTGAATAGATCTGCAATGTTACCAAATAAAAAGGAAAAAGTTCGTCATATCCGACTAGAGAAGGAAAAGAATATGCTCGCAATTATTTCATTGAGTAAACAAATCGATGCCACCACACAATAACAACCTCCCAAGAACCACCAAAGAAGAGCAGCATAAATTAACCATCAAAAGGCACATCTCTCAAAGAACTTCGATTTGTCGCCCCTAAGAGTGTATAATACCTCGGACATACAGAAACCATGCTGTAATCAAATTCATAATAGCCTACCACAACTCCAGTATTAACATCAAATCACAAACTACTAACTAAATCCTAAAAACCTACAGTAAGAAAATAACAATTTCCACCCAATACCCCGCTCAAAAAAATCAAGAGAGAAAAAATCCAAAGCCAGAAGAAGCTGAAGATGCTTATGCCACTTTAATCGTGACGTGATGAGATTGGAGAATAAATGTACAGAGAGATTCAATTTGTAACAATTTGTATGTCAAGTACAAACACGCCAGCTTGCACATCCATAGTAAAAGTAGCACAAAGTAACCAAAAGGGCACACCAATAGCATACCAGTACAAACAAGATTCCTGCAGGCACCATTACGGAAGTCGTGAAAAACTCTGTTCCGATGGTCTTGCAGCATCTTGGCATGAATGTAGAAACAAGAGTAGCCAAGTTCAGTTATTTTCTTGGCTAAAAGCTCCACCCGATTGACGGAGTTGCAAAAAATGATTGATTGGTTGATTTGAAGCTGGAGATAGAACCATGTCTTTGTCACAAACGATCCATATCATAAGATGGAAAATTTCACAAATCATCATCTATCAAAACAAACCTTTGAGAACAGTGTGTTGAGACAATGCACCTTCTGCCGTTCTTCAACAAAGGCATAATATTGGGTAATACCTTTCAGAGTGAGCTCGTCCATAAGGTTAATAACATAAGGTTTCTGCAGATATCTATCCTTGAAATCCTTCACAGTAACAGGAAATGTGGCTGAATACATCAAGATTTGACGATTGCCCGGCAAAAAACCGAATCAGCTGCTCCACCGACGTTTGAAATTCTGGTGACAAGAGCTTATCAGCCTGAAATACATAGATACACATGCATTAGATCTTTGGAATTGGAATTCAATTTCTATAGGTGACAATTTGTATAGCTTAACAACAACCAAGGATTCCATTTTAATTTAAGAAGGAATAATGAACGAATGAAAATGAACAAGAAGAACAACCTTCCAGCTTTATATCCTCCCCAACACATACAAATAAATTAGTCGAGAAAAAAAGCGCACATAGCTTAGCAGCTTGAGCAGCACAATCGGCATTAAAAAAAGAGTCACGGAAAGAATATAGTATCCCACGAATGGAACTTTCGTCAAACAGAACTGAAATCTAAACCGTAATGGCAACAAAATCACCAAGTTAGATCAGCAGATTATTACCTCATCCATAACAAGCATTGAACAATCTTTCAATATGCACACTCCCTTCTTTGAAAGATCCAAGATTCTCCCGGGTGTTCCAACAAGTAAATGAACAGGTTGATACAAACGCATAATATCATCCTTTAAGCTGGTTCCACCAGTGGTCACCATCACTTGAATTTTCAAGTGCTTCCCAAGCTCCTTACATACTTGTGACGTTTGAAGAGCCAATTCTCGGGTTGGAACAAGTATGACAACTACATCAAATTAAAGAGCTATCACATAAGTCGCAAGTAACTGCATCAAGTAACACGAGTCAATAGACAACTTACTAACAACAGTGTACCATACTCATTATTTCAGGGTCACAAACTTTTTGTTTTCACACCGAAGTCACCCACCGAGTATAGTTGCAACGATGAAAAAAATGCTAATGGTAAAGATTGAAAGAAGCTCAAGTGAAGCAAGCTCTCTTAATATATAACGTCTCATTTCAATTCAAGGGCATTGTGCAGCCTGATTGCCAAAAACCTAAGCTACAAAACTGTCAAAGTTTTAGGCACTATAGCATATGTTGGAGACAACTGTAAAAGAATCAACAATTTAAGTTGAGCTCTAATGAGCCTGGAGTCCACCTAAATTTGCCAATCACACAACATGAAAGATAGCCTTTTAGGTACTGGCAGACACAAAGCTCATCAAGTCAAAAGAATCCAAGGCACTGCCTAAAATCCTTAGACCCTAGCATTAAGGGCATGAAATCTGATTCCGTCTCCATGGTGGACTTGGAGTTCAGAGAAGACAGAGGTTAATTCCGATATATCTAAGCAGCCCTTCTGGCTTATTCTTCTCAATTTAAGGCAGAGGCTAATTCCTATATATCAACTGAAAGCAGCATTACAAGTTTCACATACTATCCAAAACAATATACAACACAAACCTTGAATAGCATTGTTATCTTGATCAATCTTTTCCAAGGCAGGAATGCAGAATGCAGCAGTTTTTCCAGTTCCATTTTTAGCTCTAGCAAGAATGTCGCTTCCAGTTAGAGCAATTGGAATGCTTTCTTCCTGGATAGGAGAAGGTCTTTCAAATCCTTTCTCATAAATACCCATAAGGAGCTCGCGCTTCAGAAAGTAGTCCTCGAATTCGTTTCCTTTAGTTGCTGTAACATCCTGTAGTCAAATTCAGAAGTTAAGAGATGGAGCCTTTCAACATGTGACCTAAAATATCCAAATCAATAATGAAAAACATCTTCTGTTACAGATTTTCTAACCATCCATCCATTTCATCTGACATGAATAAGTCAGAGAAACATCAAAACTAAGTATTCAGGGTCCATTACAAGTACCAACTTTGTTGAAGTTAGATAGAAAAATAAGGAGACACTGCATAAACTGAAAAGAATAAGCCAGAAGGATGTCTTGCTATCAGCTTTAGACAACAAATTGCAGCTCCTTAAATCGTTTGTCAATAAAATGCCAAATGAGCCTATCATATCGCTCAACCCAATAGAGTAACTATGCTCCCTCCCATCCCCAAAAAATGCAAAATGTCTATTTGTCACCCCAATAGAGTAACTATGCTCCCTCCCATCCCCAACAACTGCAAAAAGTCTATTTGTCATCAATATCAAACTTTACGGTTAAACTGCAGTATCCTCGAAAAATTCAAGCTGCTGCTAGGGTAAAATGGGTGGGTGATGTGCGTGCGCGCGCGCGCGCGCGCGCGCGAGAGAGAGAGAGAGAGAGAGAGAGAGAGAGAGAGATGCCGGGTGACAAAATTTTTGGACAAAATAAAGTCAGAGGACATATTAGCTAATAGAATGAGCCAAACACTAGTATCTGTCCAGCACAAGTACCGTAATGAGCTCTCCTCTCGCCATGCTTGGAGCACATAAAAAACGATCAAACATTCAAAGTTCTCATACCTAGTCATTTTCAACTTCTAAGATGAATCAAACATATTTATATTTACAAGTGACTGAAACAATTGCCATTCCCACACTGATATGTGCCTCATACCTCTGTCTGGTAGCGCGTATCAGGTGGTGGTATCTTTAGCCTTGCCTTCCAATCTTGTGAGCTAGAGGGAAAAGAGATAAATGTCAGTATAAAACAACGAGATCGTGAGATGAAAACATCAACAATGAAAGAAAACCAAGCATGCATGCACAAAAAGCATTCGTGCCATGGTGGGGGAGAAATTTCAAAACTGGCATAAATAAAAGCATCTCTGCAGAATTCCGTAGATCGGCTAAATAACCTTCAACTACTAGATTAAAAAGAAACTTTTGAGAAATAGAGTTAAATCATCATAAATTTCCTGTAAAAGGACCCAATTTCACATTGTCCCTCACTATAGAAATGTCACAAAAGACATTCCCAGTTCAAAATCTCCATGAAAATCCTGTTTTCAGCTCAAATTTGAAAAAAGAAGTTTTGTAGGCCACAGATGCGAAAGAAGCTATGTAGTCATAATTTGCTGTTCCTGAAATAACATATGAGGAAGAGATATCTTCCACCAAATTGGTTGAGAAAGTAGACTTAGTTAGATGCAAAGATAAGACTAGCCTTTCGTAACATAAGTTAGGTAAGCAATGAGATAACGATCTCTCCACCAAAATACGTAATTCATGAACTTCCCAAAACTCCACTTCACTCTCTCATTCAAATACATCACGTGCATGACTTTTCTCAGTAGACGCAAATGGAATCCTTCATTGAGAGGTAAAGGATTAACTCCTTTTAAGGAATAAAATTTAATAGTAAGAAAGAAGGTTTTTTAGCTATGGGCCTAGCAAAAGAAAAATTGGGATAGGATCCTATAGGATCTCCCCGGCTCAAGAAGTTACACCAAATAAATTTTTTGTTGGGAATATTAAGAAAAACTGAGAAGCTTAAGACAAAGGAGTAAAAAAAAGTACAGTAAGAAATTATTCCAGGTTGTTCTATCATTATCATCTGTAGGAAAGCAAGGAACTCCATATAAGTAAAAAATATGAAGAAATAGATGTGCCTAGACGCGATATTCAATTGATTAGGTCACCGATTTTTTTTTATAACTTCCTCGATTTTGCAAGTTCAAGTTCTTCATTAAGGGAAGTTCCTACAAATATCGGACTAATGATGTACACACAACACTTAAAAGCTCTCGAAATGAAGTTCTCGAAGTCTCCACATTTGGGAACTCAAAAAGATTAAGGAAGCAACTTCATATCACTTAAGTAAACATCCATGAAACCTAGGACAAGCAAGTGGTGGCACAGAAAAGCGTCAATACCTCTAGCAATGTCATGGCAAGGTCAATAAAGCCAAACACAAGTTGCAAGACATTCACTTTCGACTGCAAAATCGGCACCGACACAACTAATCCACATATTCCACTCATAATTTAATCTCTACGAACACACTGACCACTCAGAAATAGTGCACACAAACAAATGCGCAGTGCAGCAAGTATAATGCACCTTGAATCAACGGCCTCTGACTGCACCGTCTTCTCAACCTCATCGACTGTTGAATCCACACCTCCTAATTGAGTTCTCCTGAGCCACTGTTGATGCTGATGCTGCTGCTGCTGCTGCTGTTGGTGGTGGTGATTCTGCTGATACTGTGGCGGTTGTCCTAACTGGCCTCTCTGCACATACTGCGGCTGAGGCGTCCTCGACTGGAATGCAGGGCCCGCGTTCACGCCCCTGCCCGCGCCGATCCCCGGCGGATACCTAGCTCTATTGTTCATCATCGCTAAACCACGAATCGACTAAAAAAGAAACCTAACAACTACCCCTTTGTATACACAAACTGCTAACGAACCAAGATTACACCTAACGCTCCCCTGCCTGTGAAAAAATGAAAATCTGCTAAACCGAACGACCGCGCTCTATACAGATTCGAAACGGAAGCCGAAAGCAACAAGAGAAAGCGCCCGTTAGCTTCTAGGGTTTGGGGACGGCAGCGCGGCCAATTGGAGGCGAAAACCGTGGGTACAAAAAGAGGTTGCCACTCCCAATGGCCACAGCGATTGGAAACCCTAAGACGATCCGGCGACGAAGGAGAGAGAATCACGCACTGAGTTCGGGGATTCAGAAGCTCCGAGAGAGCGGGTACTTGTACATGCAGATCTAGGGCAAATGCTTGAGAAACCGACGCGAGAATGATGGCAGTACGACGAGAAGAGAGCGAATCAGAGTGTGCGAGAGCTGCGGCTGGAGCGATTGTTCATGATCTTCTCTTCAGGAGTTTTTTTCTTTTCTTTTCTTTCTTCTTCCCTCTCTCTCTCTCTCTCTCTCTTTCCTTTTGGCTTTTGCCTGCGAAGCTCGATGTGATGACGACGATGAGGAAGATGACGATGGATAGGGGGGAGTGGTTTCCTTTGCTTCCTTCTTCTCCTCCGCCCTCCTAGGGCGTCGCGGAAATTGGTGAAAGAAATTGCGAAAAAGTCCCTCGCTTCTTGTATATTTATACAAAGGGCACCGACTTTCGAGAGACCTCGTATATAGGGAACAGCTTTCTTTTCTAGTTTGAATTGCGCTCCAATCAATTTGAATAACAAAAATTCTAGTAGAGCTCCAGCTCAGATTTCCTCATGGATTCTTATTTAATATAATGCAGATAGAAAACCAAATTATATTACATTTTGATTTCGAATTTGAGCTCCAGCTCCATCTGATCAAATTCAATCAAGCGAATTTAATCGGGTTTGAGCTTTATCAAACTAAAATGCAATGCATTTGGGAGAGCTTTGGAAAAATGTAAATCGACTGGAGGTGCGCTTGCTCTAAGTAAATATTGTTCGATTAAATAATCTAATTTTTTTTTTGCAGAGTAGTTTTGAAGTAAAAAAGAAAAAAGGATAAAAAAATAAATAAAGGTCATGCCTATTATAGAATGGAGAGCATTAAACCAACGTCGAAGCCAACCTCATGAAATCAATTGGAGCCGGGCAAGGATCGAACCATCAAAGAGGCCAAGCGATGCGATGGCATGGGTAGCACGATTTCGGCCAGCCTAGACTCATGCAATCCCAGTCCTCAGCAACCCAAACTCGCGACCATTGCCGATCATCGGCAATCCTCGACGACCCTTGCGCCTCCGTTGGTGCCGTGTTAGATTAGCGATGTTGATCTAGATCTGGAAAATCAATTTCAAAGAGGGAGACGACCAATGGTGATTATGAGGGCAAAATTGGAGTAGGAAAGTATTAGCGAGGACAAAGTTAAAAGGAAAAAAAAAAAAAGAATTCAACAAACCCTGCATATCATTCCCGAAAATGCTAAAATGAAAAACCGGGCAAGGGCTACATTGGATTGAGTAGGGGTGTTAGAACGGAACTGTAAAACCGAACTAAATTGAGAACTGAACTGAAAAGTTGTGCAGTTTGGTTCAGTTCGGTTCAGTTCGGCTTTTGATTCGGATACCGAAAAAATAACCATAATTTTTTTTTTTGGTTCAGTTTATTTCAGGTCAGTTCAGTTCGAACCGAAAAAATAAATCGAACTTAAAGATATAACTATTCTCTATCTTCTTCTCACGTGTTTCTTGCGTTCGTCACTGAGAAACCCCTCTTCTCTTTTCTCAGAGAAATCCAAGAGCCGTCTTTGTCTCAATTCCTTCCTCTTCTCTCTTGCTTCGAAATTGATTGTCGTGAGGGGGGTTCTTTCCCAATTCCTTAATCCCTTGGTCGGAATTCCGCGCCGCCCTTCAAGCCCTAGACGCCGGTCGAATTTCTAAAGTAAGGAACTTTAGAAATGATCACTTTGCTCCAAAAAGCCTCCGGGAATGTTGAATCGAAACATTTCAACTTTGACGTAAAGATCTTTGGAGACCTATTCAATTACTCTTGGGAATGCCGAACCAAACATCCCAAATGAGCTTTGTGTTTATATCGAAAGCCTCGTTAAAATGGCGGTCCATGATTTTCGACGAGGCTCCTTTGCCACGCAAGCGAAATTTCACACGGAATTTCCACGAGATAAATGCTCCATTTGTTCCGTGAAATTTGAATGATTTGAAAGATATATATTTTTTTTTAAAAAAAATTGATTACTCGTGTCGTTTATAAAGATGAATGGAAGAAATATATTTTCATCATATACAAATATAAACTGCTGTCGATATTGAAAACATTTTTCATTGATGGACTATTTTCCTTTATCAGATTTGATTAACTATTTCAAGTCACATCTTTTGGAAAAGAAAACATTTTATAAATCATTTATATTTCGCGAATCACACATAGGCAAATTGCTATAAATTTTTACGGTATTCTAAACATTGAGTTTATCGATGATTTTTTTTTTTGGTCGAGGTTTATCAATTATTTCAAGCGATCATATTTTGAAAAAAAAATCTCGCGAATTATTTATATTTCGTGAAACATATGAAGTCAAATTGCTGTAAAATTTTATAGCATCAAAAACATCGAATTTATCAACAATTTGATTCCCCTCTCTCTCGCGCGCGCAAAATACATTTTCTTCTTTGAAGTTTGTCTCTTTGGTACTAATCTTCTCCTTGGATTTACGTCAGTTGACCGGTTTGCAAGTTAAAAGTTGCGTCCACTGCTACATCGAGTAGAATTGGACGGGCGATTTCTAATTTTATATCATAATCGTATCGTATCATGTCGTAATCTCTTTGGATTGAATTCAAGCCGAGCGCAATTTGTTAACTACTATCGTCGCGGACTTGACATTCCATCGGGATGTGATTATTAAATAGGGCAAGATGTAACGTAATGGTACGTTTTAGTTGCACGCAAGCATACTAAAAAAAAAAAAAAGAGATTAATATAGTTCATCGGCATGAAACACTTCTACCGGTTGTTTGAAAAATGGATGGATTAAACCTTGCTGAATGCACTTAATACGTGTTAGAAAGTTCAAGCCCGATGTTGTTGGAACGCCTTGGAGCACTATACTCCATTTATTTCACGAAAAATGAATGATTTGATAAATATTTTTTTTTAAATGACCGCTTAAAATAATTAATCAGTAAAACGTTTTCATTATCGATAATTATATATGTCTAAACATATTCATGAACGATGAAAATATTTCTCGTTAGTTATTTTTGTAAGTGATTCAAACGGTCATTGTTAGGATAATGTTCCTCAAATAATTCGTTTTGAAAAAGTTTGGATATAATCTGAAACAGAAAATTACTTTCCGAAAGGGATGATATGGTAGCGTATGTTTATTTCTTTCTTGTTTCAGTGGGGCCACATCTGCACGAATATAGATTATGCATATATGTATAGGAAATTTCGAAAATTGTGGTTGGGGCACCATGATGTTTGAGGCTTTTAAGTTGGGTAATAGCTAAAATAGAAAAAGTATTTAATAGACAATCTATTTTAATACATGAAGAATTTCAAATTTAACTAAGGGCTTAAAGTGGGTCTTATTCCAAAGTAGGACTAGAAGTGACATGACAATTTTAAATAAAGGTTTGAAGTGGTTATAGCTGTTTAAAATAAGTGGACCTCGCTGATCAAAGGCATTTTCGTTAAAATATAATTTTAACAAAAATTTTAATTAAATTAAATTAAAAATTTAAAAACCAAAAGTTACAAAAAAAAAAAAAAAAATACAGGCGGCGCTGCTGACGCCTCAATCAATCGGCGACCTCGTTGACTAGAGGTGAAGAAAAGAAATACAGGTCATTGCCGGCCGTGCCTAGGCGAGGCGACTTAGCCAAAATCTAGTGAAGGCAGCCTTCGCTGCCACAAGCAAGGTTGGCCTCGCCCAACCCTATTCGGGCACCGTCACCAGCAAAAGGAAAAAAGCCAAAAAACAAAGAAAAAAGGAAAGAGGAAAAAATTGAACAAAAAAATAAAAGATGAAAATGCCCTTAGGTCAAGACCTTATTTGAGATTAAAATAGCCGCTCTAAGTTCTTATTTGAAATAAAGTCTACTTTATACCTTTATTTGAGACAATGAAGGTACTTTATTTGAAACGAAGTCCATTTGATGCTCGTATTTAAGAAAATTGAGGTATTTCCGGATCTTTATTTGAAATTTTTATTTTAATATATAATAATCAAAATCAATAGTGCGCCATTGGCAAAGCCTTCTGATAGAAGGCCATGGGCAAAAAGTTAAGAGGAAGAGGCAGCGCTAGATCAATCTCTTTCAGGGTCTCTTTCGGGGCAATACATGCGAAAGTCTTTATCAAGAAGAAAGGGAGGAAGACAGCAGAAACCCGGAATAAAGCAGCACACATCTTCGTAGCAGCCCCCGATTACCAAGGTCATGGAATGGCACTTTTCCTCGCGATCCTATACTTCATAAAGAAGTTACCCCCGATAACAAGTTCTCGTTAGTGCGTCGACTTGACTCGATCGGGTCGGCATCGTCCGTGACCCTGTGCCGTTTCATTCCATTGCGGTGTGCGCGAGACACGTCGAGACGCCCGTCGCTTTCGTTCGAAGACCGACCCTTGTATCGAAGCATCTCGAGCGTGGAAAGAGTTTTGCGGGCTTCGACGGTGCGTTTTCTACCTTCGGGGAAGCGCAGGTTTAAGAGTGAACAAAGGCAATTGAATCCAGGACTCAGGCTGCTGAAAAGGCCAAATAATGTCAATTTCACATCTGCCATTCACCGTCTCGGAGGACTGCAAATCCCTCTCTGGATTGCCTTCTCTTGGGTTGCTTTTGCATCCAAAGCAGAAACGGTCTTCTCCTCGATATGAGAATCTAACTTCGGGAAGTCTAAAATGCCTAATGAATATGTGTATTGATTAAATTGGTTCCATTGTTGTTTGTTTGCATTGAGGACCATAGTTTGATTCACCATGTGCGCAAAAGTCCTAAAAGACCGAGCCAACCGGGAACCGGTTCCCTCGTAGAACAACGGTTTTGGCTTTGAATTGGGAATCGGCCAGTCTCATCAGATTCTCGGATTGAGTCAAATCCGATGCTCATGCCTATCACTAGTTATACAATATGAGGGAAGCAACTTGGGGTGTTTATGATAATATTTCTATTCTTGAAAATGATTTATAAGCAGAAATGATTTTTTTTATTATGTTCTCGATTTTCGAGCAGAAGAATGCGTTTAGTAACCAATAAAAATTTGCATTATTGATTGTTTCAGCACAGTAGTTTGGTTCTCCCTGCCAGAAAGATCAAGAAAGAACCGTAATTTACCTTGCGACATAGAAAGCCGAGTTCTCCGGCATAAGCAGCTTATTGGCGCAGGCGACGGCAAGAGCTCCACCAGAACCACCTTCACACAGTCACGATCGCGACAATGGACACTTTAAATCCAAACATTGTCCTAAGGTTATGGGCTAACGCTTCTCCCTGCGCCAAAGTACATAAGAAAATTCGCTTGCGAAAGGGAATGGATCGCGTGATACAGAAAAAAGTGCAGGAATAGGAGAAGTGAAGTCCCACCTGACCAAGTTCCCCTGATCTTAAATCAGCAAAGGGCCCAGGAGCACCAACCAAAGTAAATAATTGGGAATCCATGGTACTGTGCATTCTTCATCAGGCGCAAGGCCTTTCGGTAGCTTTACGTTCAGCAAACTTTCATCAATCTTCGCAAGGCCTTATCTGTTATGTTCAAGATGTGAATGAGCAACGTTGGTCTGTTGGGATGTCGAGCTATGGTCAGGCGTTGGATTGGAGTCAAGTGCGCATATCGATCCTTCAGGGCTCCACCTTCACCTTTACATATCTCATGGACAATCCATCCAGAACTCGAGGGCAGCTGGAGAATAAGCTCAACCAAAAAACGTAAGAACTAAACGCTGACAGAATGTAATGCAGGATCGATGCCCATGCTAACCTTGCTGGGGCCTTTCACATGATAATTTTGGAATTTTACCCGTTGATACTTGTTTTCTAGGACTCCAATTTGGTCACTGAAATCTAAACCGGTTTCATCAGCCATTCTGTGAACCTGCAGGAAACAGGAAGAATCTCAAGGTTGAGGGTTGACATTTGTATAGATCACAATGGTGAAGAGCTAAATGCCTTTACCCTTCTCCTAAGTTATAACGCTTCATTAAACAGCTCAACTAAAGCAATTTTAGTGAGTGTACCAATTCTAACACAGTGATCATGAGAGGGAAACATGCCGGCTTAACTTTCTAAATGGGTTGATCTAATCTGCCTAACAAGCAATGAAAACATAACCGCAGAGCTTAGAATTCCCCAATGTTTGACATCAAACACACTTGATAGACTCACCTCGACTATCTTTTGCTCTAGGTCCATAAGGGCTGTTTGAAAGGAAGTGTCACTGGTTTCGGTTTCTCAGCCAGACGCTTGAAGTGAGAGAGATAGGTAAACTGTTGTTCCTGGGGATATTCGCATCAAGGTTATCAAGCCAGGGATACTCATGCTTCCTACCCTTGTTTACTTCTGCGAAAAAGCAAAACCAGTATCGTTTCCTAGAACCTCTCGAAAGTTTAGACAATATTTATCACAACCCCTTGATGAACTTCTAAGCAACCTGAATCAAATTCAAAGCCCTGAAAGTTGCATCGCTGTTATCCTCCACCATTTCTTCCAAGTAAAGACAAGGAGTTCATCTCAAGAGTCGGTACCTGTGGGCTGTCCGACCTATTTAAAGAACAATGGATGTTGATTCACCAAGAGTACGTCCTTGCATTTACATTTGTCATAAATGACTTGGCACATAAGGGAAGAGCTCCTTGGTCCTTATGCTGTAACCATCTCCAGTTAAAATTGAAAACTAGACCCGACACAGTTCGAATTGAAGCCTATTCTAGATGAACATTATTCTCTGCTCTTGTCAATTAGGCTTCACAGTATAGAAGCACCTTAGTAGAAACACGAGTTTGATATTGACAAAGGAAAAGGAGGAGGAAAAGAAAAAGGGGAAGCTTTCATTGGCTCGCTTCGCAGTAAGCAAGAACATGGATCAAATGCTACTTAATCAATTTGGAACAACTGAAAAAATGGGCTTTCAAAGAACCAAACTCTTAAGTTGTAGCAAACTGCTGAAAAAGGAAAAGAAAAAAAGGCAGGAATGTCCTGAACGTGGCTTTTAGCCAAACGCACTTAAAGTTTAGCTTCCCAGATGGACAGAGCTGCCTTAGATCGAACCAGTACTGTCTCAAGTGCGCGACGCAACGATCATGGTGAGAAAAAGATGGACTCAATGCCAAGTCCAATTGCAAACTTCTCAAATGGGAAAAAATAATAAGCAGACGGCATGCCAAGTTCTCACAAACATCAAAAGATCGAGAAACAGAGATCTCATGGAAAAAGCATCAATAAACAATCTCCTCTAACTTTCAAAGTACATGAAATGATGTGAATGGGCACTCATAAGGATAAGGTCTTGAAGAATGCTACCCCGGATGAGACTCCGAACAAGTGACCATTCACATCATTTCATGCCTAACCTGGGATTATTGACAGATAAATCTCCTTCATAATTCACGGTGCTGATGATTGAACTGATGGATTGCTTGCCCTAGGAGCCCAGGACACTGGAAAGACCCATGGCAAAAAAGTCTGGAAGCTTTTGCACTTTTATCAATTTAGTCCTAAACCTTTTAAGTTTGTCGATTCAGTCTTAACCTTTTCACATTTTGTCAATTCAGCCCCATCACGTGGATGCCAATCATCCTATGTGACATCACCGGCACTAATATGGATAATTTTTATAGTATTTTTTTTTTTGCTTTTTACCTTTTACTTTTTTCTGTTTTCCTTCTTCCTTTTTTCCCCTTTTTTTTTTCCTTCCGGCCATCAACTGGCCTCAAACTTTGCTGGTCTCAAGTGAGGGTCGCCCCCTGCTGCCCCTAGCGAGGGTCATCCTTGCCTGGGTGGGTGTGGCTAGCCCTCGCCTGAGGCCGGCGGAGGTTGAGGCCAAGTGGAGGGAAATAGAAAAGGAAAAAAATAAAAAAAGAAATAAAGGAAAATTTTAAAAATATTAAAATATTGTTAAAAATTGTCTATGTCAGCACCGATGGTGCCATGTAGGACAGTCGGCATTCCCTTTAGCAATTTTAGGCCAATACGACTTAATTGGTAAAAGGTAAAAAACTTTATGACTAAATTAGTAAATTTAAAAAGTTTAGAATTGAATTGACAAAAGCTCAAAAGGTTTAGGATTGCTTTGACAATTCTCCCAATTTAACTATATATTCATCTCTTCATCTAAGCCTTTACGTCGAATAAACCTTAACGAAAATGATGCACGAACAAAATAACATAAAACCAAAATCTTTTTATTTGACCTTTTTGTTATGGAAATTCCCTTTTTACTTAGCTTTTCTTTCTTTTTCTTTTAAATCTTATTTAGTTCTATTAAAGTGGCTACATTAATCAAATAACAAGAAGTCAGCGCTTAATCTAATTATTTATATTTACCTAAAAACCATAATCCTTTTTCTTTATTTTTCTTAATAAATATTTTTCTTTTATCGACCAAAAAATCAATTTATTTATACTTTTGTTTCTATTTGGTTTATTAATTTTCTATTTAATCTAGTTTTTCTCCTTTAAATATATATTTATGTATCTACAAACATGAGTATCCATTTTACAGAGAGTAAAACATTTTTTTTTTCAAAAAGTGAAATGAATATACACTTTGGCTCCGTTTGTTTCACGAAAAAGGATCGATTTGAAAATATTTTTCAAAAGTTATTATTTATGTTGCTTAAAAAAGTGAATAAATCGAATTTTTTCATCACCTATGAAAATAATTAGGCATAAATTATTATCGATGATGAAAATATTTTTCGTTGACTAATTTTTCTAAATGATATAAGTAATCACTTTTAGGAAAATATTTTCTAAATCGCTTATTTTTCATGAAACAAATGGAGTCTCTGGGATTGCACATGCTGACGAAAAGAGTATTGAAGGCCAAACATCCACCTATAGTTATGCATAGTGTTTGCCTCAAATGCATGCAGGCATATGGCTTTTTTCTTGACAATTTTTTTAAGGAAAAACTGCAATAAAAATCCTCACCTTTTCTCCCTTTTTTCAATCTTGTCCCCACCTTATTAGGTCATCAAAATTGGTCCTCCACCTTCTGAAGTCTTATCAAGTTTATCTGAATTTTGGTTTTACACAAATTTTTCTATTAAAAAAAATCCAATTTATTAGTTTACTTTCTTCTTTTTGGTTTCTATTTTGCCTTGTTTAATATATATATTTTATAAATGTTTATCTATCATTTACATCTGAGTAGTTTTTCATCCCTTTACACATTTAATTACATATGATTGAGTATTGAAAAATCATTTTTGTATCTACATAACTATGTAGTATTCCATAAAGTTTACAGAGTAGACTAATAGACATATATTTCTTTACTTTTGTGTACTTCAAAAAGTTGAAATCGAACGGTTTATATGTTACACTCTATTCTGTGCGCAACTAACAGGATCGATTTTGCAACACAATATGTTTTGTGCTAAACAGCTTTTATTTATGGATATGCTTAAAAAGGATCGATTTGTGGAAAAATAAAATCATTTATTTTTTCTCATAAAGTCATCTTAATCCTTAATTGAATAATAATTAGTATGTGGGCCTTTAAAAAAGGTGAATTAACATTCTCAGATATTCTTTCCAATCGAATCCTATGATTGAGCACATAATTAGTATATGGCAATAAATTTATCTTATTGACGATGATGAAAAATTAATTTTTCTCAGTAATGATATCATAGTAATACACTTTTTCTTAAGTGATATAATGTAATCTACTTTTGCCTATAATAGTTAGGCAGCGAATAATATTTTTTCTATAAAAAAATGACAACAAATGGAGTCGCTCTCTTGTTGATTTTTTTCATCATGCACATGACTATCGTGACAATGTCTGAAAGTTCGTACTTTGAAAGGCCAACATCCACCTATAGTTATGCATAGTGTTCTTGGCATTCTTCGCAAACATGCTAGTACGCAGAATGACACGGCAGTATTGAGAGCGTTTGCCAATTAGCATTTTCCCTTCTTGACTATACGTATTTTTGTTACCTGGAAAGTGTTATAGCCCTGTCCAATGCATAGCTACACGAAACTCAGATCGGCTCTCTACTATTCTTTTCCTTTTTTCTCGGACAATTTTTTTTAAAAAAAAAAAAAAGGAAAAAAACTGCCAATCAAAATACTCTTCCCTATTTTTTCACCTCCCTTGCTCGCCCACCTTATTAGGACCTCATCTCAAAATTGGTCCTTTCTCACCCTTTCTCTTTATTCTCTGAAACATCTTTCTTAGTCAACCCGTCTAATCAAACAGACCCTCTCTTATTAGTCACACAATCATCAAACTTGGATCCGGATCGGCACCATCGCATGATCTTATCACCAGTCTAGGCAGAGAACTCATGCTCTCTGTAGACTTGATAAGATCCTTACAAGTATACAAGTGGAAAATGTAGCAACCAAGTTATCGTGCGAGGAGGAGGAAATGTGGGACAAAACACAGGATGTTTGATAGACTTGATATATTCAGTAAGGTGGAGGAGCACATTCAATTTGAATATATTAAGAGGTAAGACACTCAAGGTGAGGATTTTTATTGCATAGTAGGTGGTGTGTGCCACATAGATTCTCTCAACAAAAAGGGAGAAAATGGTAGGATTTTTCAATGTGCAAAGAATATATTTGGCTCATATCCTAGCAAAGGATAAGTCATGTGTCAAGAAGGCAAAGCGCCATCATTGATCCGCATGCATAACTGACATTATGCAGTGGCATGTTTTGGCCACCTATGCATAACTATAGCGTTGCTGGTATTGTTTCGTCCTTCAATACTCCTTTTCGTCAGCATGTGGCCATCCCAGAGACTCCTTCGTTTTCTATTCGAAAAAGTAATGAATTTGAAAATATTTTCCTAAAAGTGATTACGTTAATATCATTTAGAAATTAGTCCAGAAGAAAATAATTTTCATCACGATCAATTTATGCCTAATTATTTTGCATAGGTGATGAAAAAATTTCCGATTTATTCACTTTTTTAAGCACGATAAATATACTTTGAAAAAAAATATTATTTCAAATCGATCCCTTGTTCCGGAAACAAAACGGAGCCAAAGTGTAGATTCATTCACTTTTTTGAAAAAACAAATGTTTGTTACTCTCTGGTAAAATGGATACTCACAATGTGTTGTAGATCCAATAAATTATATTTAAAGGGAGAAAAACTAGATAAATAGAAATTAATAACCACGATAGAACAAAAGTATAAATTAGAATCGATTTTTTTGGTCGATAAAGTGGAGAAAATATTTATTAGAAAGGGAAGAAAAAAGATTATGGTTTTTAGGTAAATATAAATAATTAGTGAGCGCTGACTTGCCTTTGGTTATTTGATTAATGTAGCCACTTTAATAGAACTAAAACGATGTTATTAAGAAAAAGAAAGAAAGCTAAGTATAAAAGTGGATGTGATCCAGTAACAAAAAGGTCAAATGCGGGGGGGGAGGGGGGAAAAGATTTTGGTGTGTTATGTTATTTTTGTTGGGGGACAGTTTGCAGCATTTCGTTAAGGTTTAATATGCGACGTAAGAGGCTTATATGAGAGATGAATATATAGTTGTAATTGGGAGAATGTGATCAACAGCAATCCTAGGGGGGGGAACCAAAAAAAATCTTTGAGCTTTTGTCATTCAAATTCTAAAACTTTTATATAAATTGGGGTTCTAATTATGAACAGATCATGAGTTTTTTACCTTTTACCAATTAGCGTGTCTGCGTTGGGGAATATGTGCCAGTATAACTCTGTATTTTCTTTTTGCTACATGAATTGCATTCCGACTGTCCTAACATCTCACCTGGGGGAGGGCC
>JAGVVM010012392.1:0-13166 GCA_019149425.1 Psidium friedrichsthalianum
TTGTTTCTCTTCTCCATCCCTCCTCCCACTCCTCCCTCTCTCATCGCTCCTCCGACGAACCGGCCCCCCACTATTCCCCCGTACCCCGCCCCCTCGCCCAGGAGTGAATGCCGCGCAACTCTTCGACGCAATTCCGCCTCCTCCTGTCTTCCCCTTCATAGCGCACAAAAGCTACCCAGGCGCTGTACCCTCCTCTCATTTACAGGGAAATTCCCATATAATCCAACCGCAGAAAATCCCCCTATCGCCGTGTTTTTTTTTTACTAAGGGGACAACAGGGTTGTCCAGAGAGAGGCTATTTTTGACACTCTCTTCTTCTCCTTTCTTTGTAAGGATGAGCTAGACACTAATGAGAAATCTAAATACGAGATGAGTTCACTTGGGGATTCTTTCTGCCCCGGGTCTCTCAGTTCTATCCGTGGTGATAACGTCATCTTCAAATGGAACGAGCAATGATCAACCAAAATGGGGCTTGAGAATGAATAATACAAGCTCAATTGGGCTGTACAAGGATGTATTATAGGATTATAGGATAGAGAAAGGAAGTGATCATCATCCTAAGGCACTTGGAATTAAAGTTCGAGTTCAATGTAAAGAAACACCCGAAGATTGATGCTGTCTGAGCCAGAGAATTTCTAACCATTAACCTCATGCCGCGCGGAATTACCTCGTCTGCCCCAATGCTGGGGTTGATTCTTGACAGGGTTGAGAAAATGAAACCGCCCCCGTCAAAGAGATTTGATAGGACAACTTGTAGTGTTTGGAAGAGAATGAATGCCTCTGTCACTCGGCTATCGTACCTTGCGAGAAAAAACCATTGCCTTGGAGGAATGCGGAATCTGTCTTCCACTCAACCACGTGGATTAAATATAGGACGTATTGAAATGGGTTGCTTTCATCATCCGGTTCATGCCCCGGGATTCTGTACATTCATGCATCGTGTAAGTTTATAACCCCCAGTCAAAATTGACAATTGAACGTGCAGACAGTCATGCATAAATCATGGAATGTGTACCTCATGCAAATATGGCATACATGTACATTGGAAATTGCCCCTGGCTGTGTGGGCGGATAAAACACGTTGGGGCCTATTCCCCGAGTCGAGGAGTAGCTTGTTTCTGGTTTTGCCTCTTTTTCGATCCAGGGTTCGCCATTGATTTCCCTATTTCATCAGACAGATCGCATCAGGCGATCATAACTTGGCCCCTTGGGGCTGTTTTCTTTGACGTATCAGATGTTAGTTTAACATTTCCTGTAAAAAGGAAGGAGACATGTTAGCAGATCAGAAATGATGAACTGGACACGATACTGAGTTACCCTTGAGTGCTTCGCGCAACTCTTTACCAGTTTTACCACTTTGAGAGTCCCGTGGAGTAGTGTTAGTTAAATTGGATACGATACTTTTACCCTTCATTTGAATGTTTTGCGTGATCCCCTTATCAAATTCACTGGATTGAGTTTCCATTGGCTTTCGCTGGACACTTCAACATTAGCTAAGATCGTGACAAAATACTGACCTCGGTATTGCTCGTCAAGTATTCCTGTTTCTTTCTGCAAAAAGAAATGCGAAAAAATTGTTTTATTTATTTACAATACTTACAACGTTCCCAACCTCGGGATCGAACTCGGGACGTTTCGGACCACTGTCATTCCCCATGCCATCCGGTCCACAAGACCGTAGGCGTTTGTGGAGGTTCCTTTAAGAGTCAATCCTTGAGATGACACGGTGGTTGTTGTATTGTACTGGGTAATTCCAGGTCACTGTATTTTTTCAGGCGGTTTACAAACCCTGTTAAGAATGGAATAAAATAATTCAGAACTCGAGACGAGTATGAGCAAATTAGAACGATACAGAATTACCCTTCTTTGAGATTGTTTGGGTCTTTCGTTCACATATTCCTCATTTGAAGCCGTCCATTCTGTGGCGATGTCCACGAATCTATTTGCCCAAAGTTTTGTTTAATGGGGAATTTCATTTTTGGGTACGACTGTATTTTCGGATCAATTTGCAAATTCCTGTAAAAGAAGGGATCTAATTTAGAATCGGGACAACTGAGGGTAAATTGAAACGATACTGCTTTACCCTTCTAGTTCGCGCGGCTTTTTACTCGCAATAAATTCACTATGAGTTTGGTGTGGTGGCAGATTCGAGCATTTAATTGGGGAAAGGGAAATGATTACTTCTTGCTTTCACGCCAATTCTAGACATTCATAAAAGAAGACAACATCCCGTGCAAGATAAAGCATATTCATCCATTCAGGATTGATTTTTCTTCCCCATCTGCAGGCTTTTCCATAATCAGCTGGCTTCATTCCGGACTAGGTACGCGTCGGCCATGTTGAAGGTCTGGTGGTCACTGGCTGAGCATGTGCATCACAGCTTCAATGCTTTACCGATATCAAACTGGTTGATTATGGCGAAAAGATCATCGTCAATGTCCGCTTGGTGGTGATCTGTCCCTTCTTCCTCGGGAGGTATTGATGATGATCCAGTAGCATTGGTCCTTTTGTACCCTCTTCCAATAGAACTCGATCCTGTTATAAACTGGTCTAACTCTCCTCTTAAACGTGCATTTTCGATCCTCAGATCATGCATTTCATCGAAGGTGAGGAGGAGGCTGTTGCAGTTGGGGCAGGTGGCGGAGTCAAAAGCCTCTTTATACATCTTGTTTTCCGCTCGGAGGTTTTCATTTTCAACTCTTAGAAACTCGGCTTCGTTGTGCTCATGACGAGTCTTCATTCGGGTTCGCCTATTTTGAAACCAGAACTTGATTTGCAAAGGTTCAAGTCCTAGCTCTTGACTCAGTTCCATTTTCTGTTTGCCGTCTGGCATAGGGCATGTTCTGAAGAAATCCTCAAGCCTTTGTACTTGCTCCTTAGTATGGCGACGGTAACGCTTCTTTTGACCCTTACCGTTGTTGTCCTTATCTTTACTGAGATCTTGGACGTCGTTGGCGGAAGGGCCAGGCTCCATGGGCTCGATCCCAAACATGGCTTCGAACTCTTCATTTCCCATATTCAGCAAGTAATGATAGCTCTCGAGAGTATTGGGTTGAGACATCTTCGATTTGGCGAATGGTTCCTCAAGATTTGCTATATCTTTCTGTATTTTCACTCTCTCTAAACGTGTATGCTTTAAAACTCTCTTCAAAGTATGGATGAAGATTATCAGGAGGATGTCTCTTTTAAAATTTGGCGTGGGCTTAGCATCTGTATTGCCTCTCCCGAGAGTTCTGTCTTTCTCAATCTTTCCTGCGTGTCTCTTGCTTGGCTCGTCTTTTCTCATCTTTTCATAGTGGTAGGGCTCCCGTCGTCGTCTCCACCGTTGATTTGCGAGCGAGTTCTCCGATAAGGACGAGTCGTATCTCCCTTTCTGCCGAAAATTTCCTTGTCTCCCACTCAGCTCGTTTTTTATTCTTTCTTTTCCAAAGTGGTGGCGTCTCATCCAGCTTTTCCGCAAAGACGTCGGATTTTGCTTGGCTCGAGGTCGCTGCCTAACTGAAATTCGAGCTAACGAGGGTGGTGCCAATAGAGAATGGTAGATAAGAGAAATCTTGACTGGTTGATACCGTCACTATGAAATCAATATTTACTTCAAAGCAGATTACCATCTTCGCATTCCGCTCATCTGCCTCACCTCTCTCCCCTTTCTTTCATATTCTGCTTTCAAAAATGGCCAATTCTCCTAACCATACCTTCTCCGCCGAAGTCCTGGCTGGGTGGGAGAGACTCTACAATCTTCTTGGTAGAGGTTACGCTCATATAGCCCAAAACTCTACCGTTGAGGCTGAAATCCTCGGTTTATTCAGGACCGTGGACGTTGCTTCTGTTGAGGGTACCCAACTGGGGAAGGAGTATCGGAACTTCTCGACCCTCTTCATCAATTTTCTGGCTGCCTATAACCGCGCTTATGAGACGGTCCTTGTGACCGCCGTCGTGAAAGCTCGTTACCAAGACCGGCACGAGCGTCTGGCAACAGTCACATTTGTGGCTGATAATCACAAGAAGGCCCTCAAGTTTGCCAACGATCAGCTTTCGTGGCTGGTTCGTGAGAGGGGAAAGTTGGTGGACCGTCTGGCCTTGGTCCGAACTTACGCCGAACAGGAGCCAGGCAATATTGTGATGAGGTGCAAATGCGGTTGGCTGCAGGAGAGACTTGATGACATTACGGCAGACATTGCTTTCGAGAGGGCGGCGATTCCGGACCTGGAGTTTGCCGTCGAGCATTATGAGGCCAGTATGGCCCAGGCTAAGGAGAAGTGCGATCGCCTCTTCTTTAGGCTCGCGGAGCTTAATCCCGAGAGCGCCCGGTGCACCCAGAGCATCAACTGTTTGGAGAGTCAGTTGAGCTCTTTCGTAATGGTTATCAGGGCCCAGTTTGGCTTTACCTTTCCTCCCCAGTGAGCTATTGTAAAACCTGTTGATGTATGGAATAAAAGGAATGTTTCGCATGTCTATATTTTTATCTTCGCGCCATCTCTTCGTTTCCTCACGAAATCAGAGTCAATACAAATATCCGACTTGGTTAGGATCAGAGCACCTTCTGGGAGGACTTTCTTTACGTCATATGAACCGTCATAGTTCGATGCAATCTTCTCTTCTGGAAGAGGGACTGTCGGCAGCAATCTTCACAAGACGAGGTCATCTACCTCTGCTGGATCCAGTCCGCTACTGTCAACTGTACTTCCGACAGAATATGTAGGGAACGTATTTCTATCTCAACTGGTAGGATTGCCTCAATCGCGTCTTATCTTGACAGATGGTGACTGTGATGATTACAACCAGCCAAACAACAAAAGCGAGACCCCATCACTTCTCCCTAATGATGATATTAAGGACACGGAAAAAGAATTCGGCGGCGGCCCCCACCGGTCATAGTGAGGCCCGTGACTGGTCAGGTAAATCAATACAGCCGTAATCACTCGATCAATGTGCTAATAATGAACCCGCCACCTGTTGCGTGCCCCACTTCAATCGTGCTTAGCCTCTTTCGGCGTCCACTTATTGGTGTCGGTCGACTGTAATATTGGGAAGAGCGCTTCATGGATTCTGATAATCTGCGTCTTTTCAACAAGAATACAGGAATCCCTCCAATACAATAAAAATGCCCCCATGTTTAACCCGAATACATTTTCCGCCCCATCTACATACAGAGCCCATACGTGCCCATTGGTTGGCATAATTCTGTCTCCGGGAGAATGGATTTCTTCGCTTGCCCCCAGGGTCATCAGTTAAGGCATCGATAATTTCCATCCTTTCTGATCCCTAAAGATTATTCCCGATGTATTAGTGAATCCAATTTTACTTCCGCCTCGGGTATCTGTAGTTTCCTACAAAAGTGAAGAAAATAATCAGTATGTGATCCAATAGGGGTCGGCCCATGATTCCTACATTAGTCCAATTTTATTTTTCAATTTTAGAGAAAATTTTCTTAGAAAAACATGGGTGAATTTCTCAAAAAGAATTTTCTTGCAAATTTTTACAACTTGAAAAATGTGATAAAACCTCTTAAAATTTAGCAAATTTCCCGAAGAGATTTTCCTTTTATCAAAATGAATTTTTAGGGATAAATTTGTCAAGAAAATCTCATTTCTATTGAAGTAGAAAAATGTAACAAAATCTTTTACTGGTCGACAAAATTTTCCTAAGGGATTTTTCACACTTTATTTTTTTTTCAAAAATGGGATACTAATTTGATTTTTATTTTCTTTTGAAAAATGACCTTGATGTTAAATTCAAAATTTGACCGACACCTAACATGGACCGACCAAAAATAAATACAAGATGAAGTTAGAAAACTTACTTTCACCGTCAAAAATACCATGTAAGTCGTATAGACATGCACATGAATCGTGAGTTTAAATCTTAGCTTATCTACTCCAAAGGCTGACAAATTGAAGCGAAAGACTTACGGCAAGGCGACAATCTCGCGCACATAATCAAGATTAGTCGTGACCCCTACGACGTAATCAGGGTTAGTCGGGTCTCCCCACTTCGGCTGCTCGAGCTAAAAATTAAAACCACTGCTTTGGTAATCTTACCAAGCCTGAGGCCTAACTTTTAAACTCATTTTTGAAAAGAGGTTCGGGATTGAATCTGGGCTAACTTTCGACGTGATCTCACGCCGAACGCTAAAACCAAATCACAATACCATCCTAAAACTAGTGGTCCAGGTCCGACCACGGGACGTGTGTGATGTAGTGCTAAAACTGTAAACCCATGCACAACATTTAAATGCAAACAACGCTTCAATAATGTGCAGAATTTAAACAAACAATTCCTACACCAACCTGCAAAACAAAGGGTTAGTCAAACACTTCACCCCTTATAACTCCCATCTGCAAAACCATTTAACACCTAAAGGTTAGAATCCAACCAATGCCAAATCGAATGAATTTTCATGAAATTTTCCTGGCCTAAGTCCTCTGAGTCCTTAAATTTTTTTCAAAAATTAAGAACACGTTCCCCAGCGGAGTCGCCAAGCTGTCGCGACCTAAAAATCGGTTTCCCAATTTTTAAAGTTAATGGATTACCATGTTAATTAAATTGAATTAACTAGCATAGCTTGAACTCTCCCGAGTTCTACCAAATCGTGACTTAGGTTCAATTTCATCAAAAGAATGATTTATCTTGGAGTCGCCACTAATCATTTTGGGTAGATTGATTAGACACCTAAGTAAAGCATCGGGAGAAATACTTTATTCCTACGAACCAGAGATTAATGAGTTCGGGGACTTAATTACGCTAATTTTTCAATTAACGCCCTTTCGGTACCAATTTCATGAAAATGTTCAACTTGGCAATTTTAATGAATTTTCACTTGAGGTTCAAAGGTGCAATTTTTTTTTTGGTTTTCTTTTTATGAAATTTTTTTAGATTTTCGATGTATTATAAAAAAAAAATGCAAAATCACCCAAAGCAAACAAAGATGTGAAGAGAGGGCAGGTAAAGTAAAACTACCCTAAGGACGGTGAAAATAAAACCCGCAACTCGTCGGGCGAATAATTACAGACCAATTAAATAAAACCTGAAACATGATCGGGAATACAACAAAAATGGACCGGAATGGACATCGGTCAAACACCCGTCGCCAAGTCTCGTGGGTCGGGAGTACAACAAAACGGACCGGAATGGACATCGGTCATCCTCCAGTCTTCAAAGCATCGGGCCGAAAGCCAAATGAAAATAATGAACTCATCCAATCGAAAATGCACAATCACCAATGAGTTAAGACAATTCAAAAACTCAAAGAAAGTTTAACACGTGCTGATTAAACTTCATTGAGACCATTTTTTACATTTTCCAATGCATTAACACAAAAAATACGAATTAAATCATACTATCCATGAACATTCTTAGGGAGAAAGCAGTAACCATAAAATACAAAAGAAATAATGAAATGTATGCAAAAATTCTGAGATTTTTTATGTGGATGGGAAAATGTGTCTTTGTCAACTTTCATGTTTTACATTCTTATTGAAGAGACACTCATTTTCGTGTAGAAAATGGTCTTTCATGAGAGCTCAGCAGCAAATAAACAAATTTCACAGAACAGACATACTTTAGGATTAAGCTCAAATGGATACTCAAATCTCAAAATTAATGCACCAAACTTTCCAGTCTACTAAACAAGACCCCAATGAACAACTTTCATTTTTTGTGAAGTTTCAAAAGAAGACTCTAAACATGAGATAACTACGAATCAATATGACCACGCACAGAAAAACACTCAGACTCAAGGACGCCAACAGAATTGCATGATTTCATTAAATGCATCAAAAATACGAAACGTACATGAATATTTTTGTATTTTTTATATATTATGCATTAAGATCTTATGAACAAATGTCATGAAGAGGTCTTTATGAAACGAAGTCTAGAATAACCCATGGAAAATCATTTAACGTGAAAGGTCAGATCAGAAAAATTCTATCTCAGGTTCTGATCACCATATTTCCAGATCTCTGCTCTCAATTTCGGGACCCTTTTAACATAGCAAACGACGTCTATTTTCGCGCCATAATATATCAAATTGAAGATCTCGAAGTCATCTACGAATGTTCAGTATATTTGTTTTCGAGATTTCGTCATCTAAACACGAAAATTGAGTTACCAGAAAATTGCACATGCTGATGCGCCTAGAGCTCGTTGGAGATGAATCCGTCGCGTCGCCAAGGCTTGTTCCACGGTGGCGAATTTTTCTCTCTCAAAAATTTTTCTCTTGAAATCTCTCCAAATTTTTTTTTCTTCAATCTCCAAAGTCTTCCTAATTTCTCTCTAATCTCTCCAAAAGTCCCCTCCTTCAAGGCTCTCATTCTTCTCCTTTTATAACCTACTCCCCCATCTTCCTTTCTCTATCTTCATCTATCATTCTAATTTTTCCACTAACTTCATCTTCCCTTCTAATTCCACCATCCTCCATTCTTTATCTCCATCTTCCCTTCTAATTCACCATCTTCCATTCTAATCTTTCCATCTCCCATTCTAATTCTTCATCTTCCCTTCTAATTCTACCATCTTCCATTCTCCATCTTCCCTTCTAATTCACCATCTTCCATTCTAATCTTTCCATCTCCCATTCTAATTCTTCATCTTCCCTTCTAATTCTACCATCTTCCATTCTCCATCTTTCCTTCTAATTTCTCCATCTTCCCTTCTATATCTCCCCTTCTCCATCTTCCTTTCTAATTTCTCCATCTTCCCTTCTATATCTCCCCTTCTCCATCTTCCTTTCTATTTTCTCCACTATCCCTAAAATTTTATGTATTTGCAATTCAGCCCCTAAAGTTTTATGTATTTGCAATTCAGTCCCTGAAGTTTTATCTATTTGCAATTCAGTCCCTGTGGAAAAATTTCTTTTAAGTTCAAAACTTCATAAGCCTTTCGGCACACCTCCCTCACGCTCAATCCAATCGTTTGTCAATTTAAGCTTAAATCCTTCGTCGTTAGCCATAATAAAATGCATGACCGACAAAAAATTAAATATGCAATGCATGAAAAAATTAATTTTTGGTGAGAACAAATTCTCATTTTTTTATGTACTTAAGTGAATGAATTTTAAAAGTCAAAATTTAGGTGTCAACAACCATTACTCGTCCAGATATTTCATTTGCTGTTAGTGTGGTGAGTCAATTTATGAGCTCTCCTCGTACTACTCATTGGCAAGCTGCTTTACAAATTGTTCGGTATTTGAAGAAAGCTCCAGGTCAAGGACTTGTGTTCCATAATCAGGGTCATCTTCGTCTAGCTGGTTATTCTAACCCTAAGTCTTTGGAGGTGACAGGATATTCTGATGCAGATTGGGCTGGTTGTCCTATGGATCGTCGGTCTACTTCGGGATACTATGTTTTCCTTGGGGTAATCTTGTGTCATGGAAAAGTAAGAAGCAGTCTGTGATTTCTCGATCTAGTGCAGAAGCCGAATATCGTGCTATGGCTAATGTTACAGGTGAACTTCAATGGGTTCGTATGTTGCTAGCTGAGATTGGATTGCCTATGACTGAATCCTCTGTTCTGTGTTGTGACAATCAGTCTGCTATCCATATTGCTAGCAATCCAGTATTCCACGAGCGAACGAAGCATATAGAGGTGGATTGTCATTTTGTTCGGGAAAAGGTGAACTGTGGGGACATACAGTTAGTACACACACGTTCTGAAGAGCAGCTAGCAAATATTTTCACAAAGCCCTTGGCACGTGGACGAGTTTCATATATTTGTCATAAGTTAGGCCTGCTTGATATGTACGCTCCAACTTGAGGGGGAGCGTTGGGTTTATTACTTTAGAATATTAGCAAGTTGGGGTTAATTATGTAATTGTATTAGGCTTATACCTAAGCCTATATGTACTTGTCTTGTTATCAGAAATATTTAGATTGCTCTTTTATTGCTAACAAGTACAAAAACGGTTCGCTCGACCACTGCCTCGCTCGACCACTGCCATGAGCTCCCCTAAGAGTATTATTACCACCACCAAGAGTAACGCCCCGGCCCTGAGGACCACGACCACGACCATGATAGGAACTGTCAGTACTCCAATGGCCTCGACCATTAATGCGACCACGAGTCCCTTGGCCTCCACGAGCTACCATAGTACTACTTTCTGAAATTGTTGAAGTTTTAGGCAAATTAAACCACCGGTACGTTATGCTTATACAGATATTGCTTATGCTTTGAACTGTAGGTGATGAGGTGGAGACAGATGAGCCTTTGTCTTACTCTGAGGCGATGGCTAGTTCTGAGTCGTCGCAGTGGCTAGGGCTATGAGTGAAGAGATGGAATCACTCCATCGAAATCAGACATGGGAGCTAGTTAAAGTACCCAAGAGCCAGAAGATTGTAGGAAGTAAATGGGTCTACAAACGGAGAAGAGGCATTCCTGGTGTTGAGGCAGCGAGGTATAAGGCAAGACTTGTTGCGAAGGGATATACACAGAGGGAGGGCATTGACTATAATGAGGTATCTCTCCTGTGGTAAGACATACTTCTATTCGTGTTTTACTTGCCTTAGTCGCTGCACATGATCTTGAGTTGGAGCAGCTTGATGTGAAAACGGCGTTCCTTCACGGTGAGTTGGAGGAGCAGATTTACATGAGAGCCAGAGGGATTTGCTATTCCGGGTAAGGAAGACCATGTTTGTTTATTAAAGAAATCTTTATATGGGCTGAAACAGTCTCCTAGGCAGTGGTATAAGCGTTTTGATGCTTTCATGGCTAGTCAGGACTACTCAAAAAGTCAAATGGATAGCTGTGTTTACTTTAGGAGACTGGATGATGGGTCTTTGATATATCTGCTGTTATATGTTGATGATATGCTGATAGCAGCTAAGAATATGTCTGATATTGATGTGCTGAAAAGGCAGTTGAGTGCTGAATTTGAGATGAAAGATTTAGGTGCTGCAAAGAAAATTTTGGGTATGGAGATTTTGCGTGATAGGACTGCAGGAGTATTACGCTTGTCTCAAAAGAAATATATTGAGAAAATTGTTGCACGTTTAATATGCAGTCAGCGAAATCTGTGAATACACCATTAGCAAAGCACTTTAAACTTTCAGATAAGTTATCACCGCAGACTGAGGAGGAGGAGGAGCATATGTCTCGTGTTCCTTATTCTAGTGCAGTGGGTAGTATTATGTATGCTATGGTTTGCACTAGGCCTGATATTTCACAGGCGGTGAGTGTAGTCAGTCGTTATATGAAGCGTCCTGGTAAAGCTCATTGGGAAGCTGTGAAATGGATTCTCAGATATTTAAAGGGGACGGCAGACATTGGTATAGTATACCAGAGGGACAGTAATGGTAGTAAGACCACTGGTTATGTGGATTCTGATCATGCAGGTGACTTGGATGAGTGCAGGTCTTTAGCAGGGTACGTATTTACGCTTGCAAGTGGTGCAGTTAGTTGGAAAGCATCCTTACAAGATCACGTGGCCTTGTCGTCGACTGAGGCAGAGTACATGGCACTTACCTTTATAGCGAAGGAAGCGATATGGTTACAAGGTTTGCTCTTGGACTTTGGGTTAGAACAGAAAAGTGTTGATATACACTGTGATAATCAAGGTGCGATATATCTGGCATATAATCCGGTTTATCATGAGCGAACGAAGCATATCAATATCAGGTACCACTTTATCCGAGATGTCTTAGCAAAGGGTAAGGTTGTTGTGAAAAAGATTGCTACAGCAAAGAATCTGCAGACATGATGACTAAGCTGTTCCTTTGTGAAGCTCAAGCTCTGCTTGAGCACTATTGGTGTCTGTAAAGAGTGAGCGCCCGTCGGGGCGATTGGGAGAGTTAGCATGGATGATAAGCACTATTAACTTGGCTTTCAAACATCGAGCCAAGGTGGAGAATTGTTAAATTTGTGCCTCGAGTTTGAAATTTACGGAGATAGAAAATCTTGAAAACGTACAAGGAAGATAATCTCTAAATATCACAAGGATATTTGGTGGGCCCGGTCAAATATTTGACTTCTTGAAAAGGGCACACATAAAAGACGTTAGGTTTTTCTCGATGAAGCCAGCCGCACAAGAAGAGAAGGCCGCACAAAAAAAAAAAAAAAGAGATTTGAGCTTCCTGGTTGAAGAGAACGCCGCCGCACGAAGATCGAAAGAAAACAACGCCCACAGGTTCTTGTTTTTGTCGTACGCGAGCGTCTTGCATTCTCATTGATTTGTGCTCCGTGAGATTTATTATATCCAATTGAAGAGTTGTTTTACTTGTAACACTTTGGGTTTTGGGTATAATTTAGGTGTGGGAAACACGAGCGTATTGAGCGATTGTAATTCCGATTCTCCGATTATAGTGGATTTTATTGCTGGCTCTCCCCGTGGATGTAGGTACGCGATATTCGGACCGAACCACGTAATCTCTGGTGTTCTTTATCGTTCCTCGTTATTTTTCTGGGCTTTTTCGCATTGACATAATTCGCAAGATCCTGTTATTTCGCAATTATATTCAACAATTAACACAAGCAATGAAGGCCAAGAGAAAGAAAGCCTGATCCTCAAGCTCACTTGGCGACGGGCAACGGAAGGAACGATTTTGGGGCTCCCACTTGCAGTTCCATTCGCTTTGCAATTCTTCCATACTGGGTTTGCCTGAAATCAGAGAAGAATTGGGTTTGCCTAAAAATCTCATAACTTAAAGATAGCTAGACAAAATTGTTCTATGATATTCCTCAAAGGAAGCAATCTACATTTACTTGAAACAAAGCCTATGTTTACTCACCCTTGGTTAACAATATATCTGGCCCAAAACCGTACTAAGAAAAAAAGAGAGAGTTGTAAGTGGGAGAGAAAAACAAAAGTCCAGGAAGATCCAAGAGAACCAAAGTATAACACTTTGGTCCTTACACATTAACTTCGATGAAGCAACAAAATTTTCACAGCGAATAATATAGATACCTAGTAATTCTATACAATGATTTACTTTTGCATAGAAATCAACACAATTTGACAATTTTTTGTTAGCATGCCAAGATTACAGCCCTATTTACTTTGCCAACTAGATGTATGACTACTTTTTATATTTATCTTTGTGATGTGCTCAATGAGAGTAAACCACCAGACGAAAAGACTAATCAAAAGGCTGTTATGCCGCTTATTGCATATGCACAATTCATAAGACATATCTAATGCCCAAGCTCTTGGGAATCAGAATCATCAGAGTGAAA
>JAGVVM010012393.1:0-21098 GCA_019149425.1 Psidium friedrichsthalianum
GAGGATCAAAATCGCCCCTAGACAGTTGGTCTGTTTTTTCCACCCCCCCCCCCCCGCGAAACAATCATCGCGTAAGAAGGCGCCGATTGAATCATATGTATCCGGCAATTCACCAACTCTCCCCCCACTTCATCACAAGGGGAAACAGATCATGAAGAAAGAATGAACTAGTCAATGCTAATGTTACAACAACACAGCAACGGAATTCTTGCGGTTTTTAATGGGCAGAGAATTCCACGATATCAGAACAGTTAACCGACGGCGTCCCCTAATGAATTTGCAAATTGTCGGAAACAGAGCCGGGGGGCGACTCTGGCTAGGCTCACTCATCTCTCCGCTTTCCTTTCCTTCTGAAGCTTTGGACCCTTCGTTATGCGGACAGGAAGAATGTGCTTTGGTTCTTCTGGAGGAACCTGCATTTTGAGCCATGACACAGAAGCTGATCTTAGAGGTTACATCCTTATGAGTTGCAAGTAGAATAGCGGATTAAAATGATGGACCGCAAGCAAATCGCAAAACAATGAAGCAATTCGAAAAGATGGTGGACACCACCGTTGAATAGACAGAGGTATGAATCAGTACTTGAGAAAGTCGAGCAGCTTCTGCTGCAACCGCGTCAAGGTTTCCTCTTCAATGTTTACATGAGCCAATAACTCGGGCAGCTTTACTGAGAGGCAGAGATTGCGGCATATTAGGGAATTAAACCTGATTACTTTTCTTCAAAAATAATTGAATTGTACTTGTAAAAGTCAGAGTGCGAAGAGGTGTTCTCTACCAAAGTATAAATGATATTTGACCACAGCCGCTTGCATGACAATACCAGACAACAAAGAACAAGGACGAGCTAATCAGCACCCTCTCATTCAGAAGTACCAGTTAGCAGTCTGGTACTCACTTGTAAAGTTAGCCCCCACAAAAAAAATACATTTGAATTTAGAAATATTTCAAGCAAAGCTCAGGCTATGGAGGTAGTAGTTGAAGCTCGAAAGCCCTAAGCTATCGCATTAGATCATTTAAAACTGCCACCAGCATATCCAAAATCTTGAACTTGCATAAAAAACCTTAGTCTCTCTCTAAACTTCAAAAGCTCCTGAAGAGCCAAAATAAATCTTCAGACACTTGTTCCCACCAAAAAGTGGGTACGGACTAAAGTCTGTGGTGTGGAAGCTGATTTAAGTTGAGAGGCAAGTTATAGGTCCCAAAAAATCAAACCCTATCACATGAGGACAGCATTCATCATCTTAAGTGTACTAAAATTTGCACAGGATGTGAACATAGGAAATATTGGCATCGATTTAGTAGAATCTAGAGGAAGAAAAGACTAGTAAAACCACCTCCACCTCCGTAACTCTTAACTGACCTGCAATTAAAAGGGCATTACCGCAACTGCAGATACACGACAGGCATAACTGAATATTCAACTGATAATGGAATAAAGAACATATGAGAGGATGATACTTGGATTTAGGCATACGAACCAAAAAGCCTCAGGAGATGTTCAGCACCGTAAATAGTTGATGGAGAGACGTCACCTTCAACTGCTTCGCGATATTGTAGGCGCTCCTTTTTGTACAAGAGCATCACAGGCAATGCTATGTCAAAGTAACAACGCAATCCTTTCAAGATTTCTCCTACTAAGTCGGTCATCCTATAATCATCATCACGTGCGAAAGTTTAAAAATTCGGAACTGAAGTTAGGGGTAAAATCATCAGGATGAGTAATGTAAATGAGAGGCCATTTGCCAATTTTTCCAAGAATCAACTGAGAACACAATACACTTTGTCGTCAGCTCATGTAGCAGGGCATTAGCTAAAACTTTCTACTGGCACAATGCTCTCTGTGCAAAGGTCAAGTAACAACACGTAGCAAAAACAATTCTACCGGCAAAACAGGACACGTGTTCCTATTGAATCAATACATTTATTCATAGAGAATATCACTTTCACCTCCCAAAGAACTTACAGAAATTTGAGATCTCAGCAGTTTGGAAAAGCAGTTTCTTTTAGCTTTCTCTTACACACAGCTAGGTTCCCTTAGTTATAGCTAGACAAATACTTGTCAAATGTCAATGTCATACGAAAATCATTGTCCCATTTCAATAATTCAAACTCAGAGTGCCAGACATGGATCATAGAGAAGAGAAGTCTGAATAAGAAAAAAAATATAAACTGCATCCCAAAAATTTTCATCCTTTGAATATTATCTTATTGATATCCCATCACAAAAGAAGCAACAGAGAAAGCACTGGATCCAGGGGATAAAACATTTCAAGAACATCCAGTCTATAAATTAAAGCATGAGCTGAAAAAAGTAAGTTGAAAGAACCTAAGAGGGATGACTTTCAAGTTCTCACAGTAATAGGTAATAGCATCTAAATATTTGTGAACATACTCATACATGCAAGGTTCTTGGGTTCCACCTGCCAATTATCTATGAAAAGTGAATGTGTATATGTGCACACCCTTGTGCATGTGTCATCATGTGCATGCATGTGCACATATGTGTCAACAAAGACCCATGCTCGAATGGTTGTGCGAACAATAATTTTAAAGCAAATTTTCGACAAAACATATTGGAGGTCGACTTTTGCAGTTGGATGACTGAAATGCAGTCGCTATTATAGAAGGACAGTATGTGAACCTACATGCCATCCTTCTTGGACCTGTATTCAAGGTAATTTGTGAAAATATCATCAACACTTGGAGAGCGGGGAAGTTTAACAAGCTGCAGGGGAAAAACGAAAATTAAATTAATCAAATAATTAATAAACCACTAACAATAAAAGAAAATAAACAATCAAAGGTGAATAACGAGTACAATCTGTGAACTTCTTTAATGACATACGTAAGGCACTATACAATTATCAGATATTTATCCTATTTGCCCATGAACTATGCAAACTATGGCACTATCGCTCCTGGTTACTGTTCAGCATGCATTTACCCAAAAAAAAAAATTTGTTGATCATAGTTACCTTATCCCTCTGAGTAACAAATTCCCAGTCATCAACAAGTTGCTTCCGCAATGCTGATGGAATTTGAATCTTGACAAGCTTCTCCACTGATTCATTGTCTTTCTAACAATTATACAGGTACAATTAGACTACAACTACAAAGAAAAAAAGCACTCCTAAAATAGTAGCACTGCTGTAATATATGATGATTTCAAAATGGAGCCTATTATGCTCCCTGTATAGAATAAAGGAGAAGCTTTGATTAGACTATGGATACGTTAACTGCTAATTGTTAGTTGGGGTGATTAAATGAAAAGCATGAAACTTCTTAATTGCCGTGCTTTGGGTTGTAGTCCAATTTAGTCTTTGTACTTCTAATTGTGCCAATCAAAGTCCTCTACTTTATCATCTTGCAATTTAAGGATATTCGCCAATTTGTGGGGAAAGCTGCAATTATGTAGTTTGGTCATCAACATTCCTATTGTCATAAAAGAGATAACAATCTGCAATATTGAGCACGATTTCCTCCAATTAAAATCGCCAAATCCACCTTAAGGCTTTATATGGGATACCAGTAAACGTTACGTCAAAAATTTTAATTTCTACGTCTGATCTGTAGGAATGTCAACCACAAGTCCTGCAATTGCCATCAACATTTATGGAAATTGGTTCACGTCCTTAAATTGGCAAGATTGATTAAGTATATGGACTACAAATGTGAAATGTAGACCCATGTCAAATTTACGCAACTCTTTTTAACTTATCAACTGATTGACAGAGTTAATACTTTGTAAACAAAGTCAATCGAGTACTTTTATTACTTCCTAAGATAAACATCAAATGGAATTTTGGGGGAGCTTCAGAATCGTTCTTGTTTTACAACTTCTAACCTGCTTTTTGCGAAAAACAGTTACCGATGGGACACCAATTGTATTTGAAGGCAAATGTGTAAAATCATGTACATAGTCCAATTTCATACTGCCTTCACAAATGGATATAACCAACTCATACTACAATAAACCTTCGATTAAACATGTGTGTATGTGTAGATCATTAACGTAGAAGTAAAACCTATTCAATAAACTCTGATTATATCAATCGTAACATTTTATCAGATATTGACTAAAACAAGCATAGCTTTAGATAAAATATGTAGTCTGAGCAAGTAAAAATGTCATCTTGGAAACCGTTTTCATGAGTCAACGTTTCTGTCAAGGTAATAAAAGACTATTACGTTCTTTTTAAAACATGAACATTTCAGTCTTCTTCTTCAAGTACTTAGATATAAATAAAGCCACTAATAAGACAAGGCCTGCATAATACATTACTAATGAGCGAAGGGGAGAAAACATGTATTGCCATTGGCCATGGTAGTGTTTGATACATATTACCAGATTCAACAAATATCAAAACAGAAGTAAGGATAATGTCATGATACAAACCAGACCTCAACGCCAGCTTCACTCTTTCGCTTCTTGCCTTTCGTCACTGCAACCAATTGATAGATCAGTTGTAACAACTCATTTAGCATGACCCAACATAACTTTTGAAGACAAACAAACAAATGTCTATTAGCTAACTGAAAGAGTATTCCACATGACTCTAAATGCAAGAGTACTTTTGGAGAACACCTAGGCCTCTACCTTCGCACCCCTAGACTTCTCCTCCTCCACCATTTCCTTTATGTATCAGAAAAGAAAATCACCAAACAACAGGACCCCTATGAGCATAGTCTCACATTGGCAAGGGGTGCAGCTGTATTGTGGACCTGAGGTTACTAAGGCTCACAGATGACTCCAGAAGACACAGTACTCCTTTTGGTGAACACTTGCAGCTCTGTCTTTGCAACCCTACTTATTTTCCTCTTCCACTATTACCCATTTGCTATATAAACAGAGGAAAAACAGAAGAAAAAAACTAAAACGTTTTCCATATATGCATCATTTACTTATCTTTCAAATAGTAAATCCCATGATAGATATTTCACTCATTTCAAATTAGAATGAGCTGGGAGTTCTTCCTAGGGATTAAGAGGAAAAGTTGGCCTGTGAATCAAACTATGATTTTGACCAAAAAGAAAAAATCAAACTATGACACGTTTTATACACAAGGGCCATGTAAACCATAACAAACGCAAATAGCAAGGGAGGAGGAGCGGGTCTGACAAGTCAAGGTATTGCAAACTTTCTTATCACAGAAAATTCAAAATTCACAATGCAAAAGATATAGCAAACTGAGATGTTATTGCATGTAGGCATCAGTTCACCAGTTAATGGACTCCAAATAGATATTCCATAAAAAAAGGACCATGTAAATCATAAAGACGCAAATCGTAATGAGCAGGGTTGATAATTCCCATTGGATGCATGCCAATGGGACCCTACATTAAGTCTATTGGAATTGGCTTTGTATCGATGGAATCTCATCATCCATACATAACCAACTGATGTGGTATATTCATATCATAACATATGAACAAACAGTAAGAGCTCCAATTCTTATTGAGGCTCGAACTCATAGGGAAGAAAATCGATTTACGGATGGAATCAAATATGCAGTATTTACAGACAAAAATATTCGGTTATGGGGGAAAAATCAATGTACTTTTAATGTCGAATCAGGAACAATTAGGATAGAAATAAAGCATTGGGTCAAACTCTTCTTTGGTGTAAAGGTAAAAGCTATGAATAGTCAGTGACTCCTGGGAAAGGGTAGAAGAATGGGACCTATTCTGGGACATACAATGCAGTACGGACGTATGATCATTACACTTCAACCGGGTAAAATTTTGATGTCTCAAGCAATTCTAAAGATAGACTATTGATGAAGTATCTACTATCTAGGCACTCCATAAGGTATGCACAGATTATGGATTTTGGAAGAAATAAATTCACCAGAGATTATTGATAGACACAAATGAATCACATTCAAGCAATATGAAACACAAATTTCATCACTGGTAAAACTTTTCATTACATTCCTCTTTGTGCCAATATCATATGCTAATCTGGGGACGAGAAAAGAATACACGTGGCCGCTAATGATGCTCCATCACAATAGACTTTAACGGTGAGGAAAACAACCGTAAGAGTTCACATATACGGAACCAGAAAATTCACATCAACTCCATTCTCAACATTCAGCAGCCAGAAAGAGAACTGGACAGAAAATGTAATTGCTGCTCAACAGTATCATTCACTAATTTCTGAGAACAACGCGAAGTCCAAGCAACATTGAAACCCGCTGGACATGTACTACAAGTTGTTGGGCCCAGCTTATGGACAAAAGCAGTTTAATTTACTTTATCAGGAAGAAGACCTAATCTCAAGCCCTTTTACGTAAACCAATAGAAACAACGTGCAAATTGCAAAGATGGACTTGAGTTCACCAGGAAAAAAGACAGTAACAGAGAACAAGAAAATGAAACATACAGTGCTCTTAAGATCCTCCTTATCGACTTTCGCATCTACAAAATTTTGAATAGCATAGTAAGACGTACAGATGGCAAAAGGCAAGCACCAAGACACCCGACAATGTTTAGCAACTCACAAAACTGAGACACTTTTGCTACACAATCGCTAACCAATGATTTCAAAAGAAGGTGTTCACTAAATGAATTCCATGTGCAGACAGAAGAAATAATTGCTTTCCAATCAGAACGAACTTTTCCAAGCCAAGTCCAGAAACGGTAAATATCCGAGATTTGTGGACAACGCAATAAGCATAGGACAAAAATCTAGAGACTGGATGCATCTACCCGAAAAAATCAAGCAGGTCTTGCAACAACGGCTATTCTCTATAGATTTGTACATATATTTGTATAGATAATTAACTTAGCACTTAAAACAGCATCTATGACAACATTTATTCTTGCCAAGTAAAGCATATTTCCCACAATACCCACTACAACTCCTCTGGCAAGCAACAGGCCTCAGTGGTGCCTAATACGAAGGCCTTGCTGGTAGAACGATATACTTGGTGAGGCCCCTGATAAATCTTTTTTTGTCTTTTGAACTCAAGTTGAGAGCACGCTATACATGTTGTATTGCCTTGGAAGCCAAGAAAAAAACCCAGCTTAATTTTGAACAATTTATTCAAGTAGGGGATGAGGTTGAGAAGCGGGTTAAAGAAACAAATCCGAACAATAGTGGGAAAGAGAGAAATCCAGCCGAGGCTGAAAGTCTCCCATTTTTCAAAGAGAGAAGGTCCTTCCCTGAAGGGTGAATTCTTTCAAAGTTGTCATAATAAGTGATTTAGAACTTTATGAATGGAAGCACTTGCCAACTATGGTCATATATTGGCAAAGAATGGACAGTGCTATAGCCTATCAGTAATTAAAGTTATTTCTCAGACTTCTTCTTGTGCTTCTATGCCTTAATCTAAGACCATTCAAGTGCATTGAATAGTTTGTTCAAAAGTTATGTTTTGTATGCTAATGTACGTAGGGAATTGAAGATACATGATCAAACAGGGGCGTCCCTCTGGTCTGCAATGGCTTCAAAGCAGAGGTTTATCAAAACCAAGAATTACCTTCTGACAGTTGAACTACAAGCAACTGCTTTAGCAAAAGTTTCTCTTGTAAACCAAAACCACTAATACTAGAAAGTTTTTCCATAAATTTTTACAGCATATTTGCTTCACACAAAAAAGTTATTCTAATGCTCATTTATTTGGGATGGTATAGTTATTCAATATTTGTGAGATAAATATTGTGCAATAGTTTTCTAAACAAGGTTACTCTCCATAAATGTGGAGTAGCAATAACTCCCCATTGGATAGATATTCCAACAGCAATCATGATATTAACAATTGCTCCCTCACAAAACTTTCCAAATGACAACCCAAGGCCTACGCAATCAAGGCCCTCCTAATATCCATTGAAGGAGTTGAATTCCATTGCCACCGTTATTGTCTTGGCCATCTTCAATTTCCCATGGTTGCACCATGGAATCTCTACGTCATTTTTCTATTTGTCCATTTTCCTTCGCTTGTTGACACTTATTTGTTGAGATATGAACTATTTGTTGCAAAGAATTTGAATTGGTATATCGCCCATAATACTTGAATGAACTTATTGAATCAAATAAGGTCCAAAATTGCACTTAAAAGTCATTCAGGATTCCCAATGGGCACATAAGTGAAATTCCTTGTCAAAATTCCATGGATTGAGCATTTAGACCTTAAATGGCTATTCTATACTGCAACATACTAGAAATATCTATCCAAGAATATTGTATACTTTGCTTCCTTTTCTCAAATTGATTGAGCTATCGGGTTTAGCTTCTTTTCTACATACATCATGTAGGATGCCAAACTTTCATAAAATCCATGAAAACTTGCTTCCGCCAAATTCAGTTCCCATTCAACTGTTTTGTTGTTTAAGAGGTCTCAAAATATATGCGCCTAAGTCATTCTAGACATAGGGGACATACATGTATTCTCGTAGCCTGCCTTATCTGAGATGAAAATTGAAAGAGGACCATTTCCTCATGGAAGAAGTAAGCATCTATATAAAAACTAAGTAGAAAAATTCAAGGAGGTAATTTTGGTCAAATATCGATGTAAAAAAGAACAAGATTTCTCTTCCACTAAGATCACATAAGAATGTGCTTGAACACCAGCATATACATTTGCATGGTTGCACTATGAAAGTAAATCACTGTGTAAAGCAACATCATAGCTTGCAAAGTAAAGCTAAACTAACCGGTAATTACTTTTTGGCTTATTCTGAGTCATACGACCTGACTTTGGGTTCTTGTCTACGCCTTGTTTCTTATCAAGAACTTGCTGCTTCATGATGTTTTCCTCCGTATGTTTCATTAGACGGTCCGGGCCTACCCATTCATCCCAACTGTTGGCAAATCAGGCAAAAGAAATTATTTATACACTACTTTTTTTTTTCTCACTTTAGGTGCCAGGAACTTTATGACTAACATACTAAACGCAATGTCATAACATCTCAAACAAGACATTAGATGTATTTCTGCGAAGGGGAATGGACACTCGTTACTTCTTCTTTGCCATAGGTTTACAGGATATTAGTCATTAGGTCCAATAACCTAGGTCCAATACAGTTCAATCCTATTACAGGCACAAAAAACTGCCAAGCTTCTTCATTTAGGTTTTCAAAAGAAATGGAGATTTTGAAAAAAGTGGGGAAAGAACTCTGACTAGGATGGTGGACAGAAGCATGACAGATCATAAGATTTTGCAGGATCCATTTATTTGAAGTAGAGACTTGAAGGAGGAAAAAATAGAGACAACAGTGATATCTGAGAGCCTGAATCATAAGGTGAGATATCTGTAATTGCAACAAGCAAAATAAAAGTATCAGCATATGCCACAACAATAACACCTGATGTCTTTGGAAGTCCAAAAGACAAGTGATGGATATAATGCAACATGTGAGGTCAATTTCAACAACAAATTCATGCATTATGATTGAAGCATTCATTTTTTAATGAGTCAAAACAATATGACCAGCAGACAAGAGAGGAGAAGACGAAGATACAATTATTTCCACAATTTTCCATCATCAATCAGCAATAGTCCACTGATTTCAAGCAGACATCATGTTCCATGAGAGTTAGACAATAGAATGTGGCTGGATATTCACTATACTGAAGGTGACTGAAAATGCTCACTTTTGTTCCATCCCTGCAATGCAGTAAGAGAAACATCATTTAGATATGGTTTCAGGAAAATAAAGACTAGAGATTTACTTAATACAATGAGTTCCTAGAAATATTTTGCAACCTAGAGCTTAAGGAAGGATTGACAGCTTTATGAGACGAAAAGCATGCTACAAGACGACATGAGATAGCTTCAGGAGTGTGGTTGCAAAAGTAAAAGACAATAAAACTACTTACAAGGTAGTGAACAAAGTATCTCCATTCGTTCTTCCGAACCTCAGCCTTTTGAACCTAATCACAAGAACCATAAAGCCATTAACTAACAGAACAACGGACATGTCACATCAGACACATTCTTCTATATAATTTGACATAGGAGAAAATGGAAAAGAGAAGCAACTCATTTAGATAAAATGCAATATCCATATTCTAATAGTGTATCAAACATTTTCGGGCTATAACTAATACAAAGATCGAAAATTCTATCGACGGATGTAACTATAGGTACTCCAGCTATTTTCTTGTCAACCATTCACAATTGAGAAAAGACTAATTCTGGCCAACCATTTGATTCGCAAATTAAGCAACTGGATGAGATTCCAACTTTTCTTTTCTTCTAGCAGAGACCAATGAGTGGTTAAAGTAAAGTCAACTGACACTGTTTATTAAATCATCACCTAAAAAGAACTAAACAAGCGATCATCAAAGCAAACTAGGAAGAACCAAGGTATGCAAGCTTTCTCCCAACATAGACAAGTTTTTGCGTTTATTTACTAAAAGACATGTGAAAAAGGAAAAGTAAACATCTAAATTATTGCCTAATGAAAAGGACATTAACATCAGCCAAAACAAATTGCTGAGAAAAGTGTAAAACCAAAGTTTAAGTGTACCAGACCAAGCAGCCAGAAAAGGCCACAGCATAAAGTCCATCACACACTATGCTCGCAAAAACAGTACTCCAACCTAATTGTTTAACAAGAAAATAGCATGAATGACCAAAAGCAATTAACATAAGATGGTGTGAAGCTCCTGCAAACCAGACATTTTCATTGGGACACTACAGGACTCCCCCAAGATGGCAACAGCTAGTCTGATGGAAAGCATGTGTCAACAAAATAATTTTTACCAGGCAATTCAAGATCAAATGGGATACATTCCTGCTAAGAATTGTATTTGAAACACAGTGAAAGAAAATGATGGAGCAACTTGACCAACTTAAATCCAATTTGGGACCAAACTCCCATTGAGCATGTTTTTCTATACAATCCATGTTGAAAGATCTTGATTGTCAGTGTGCACATAGTGTAAGAAACATTCAATAAGCCCGAGCTCATCTGGAAGTAGTTTACTCAAAGGGTAAGTGTATTTTGTTTAGCTACAGCAATGACAACCCCACACGCCTACGGAAGAATGATTAAACGAGAAACGGAAGGCATAGATTCCAGCAACACGAAAATCCACAACAGAATATGAAACAGTCCACCAAAGCAGGATTCCACATCTCATTCTATTCCAGAACGCCAATGAGATTGCATTTTCTCACTTTCTACAAACCCAATGGCCAAACAAAAGAGGCCTCTTAAGCCCCTCTTGCGTCACTTTCAAGTTCTTCCAACGCAGCCAATGTCAGCTGAGCAGAACCTGGAAGAACATAACAGCTGAAATCACCTAACTATGAGGAAACGCTATCGATACCAGCAAGCAACCGAGCGAAGCAGTTTCTTAAACAGTGAATTACCAAAGCACGAGAAGAGTGAAGGAAATAAGATCACGGAGAGAGAGGAAGAGAGAGAGACTATGCCTTGGCCTCGTAGATCCGAGGGCCGTGAAAGGCGAGGACCTTCTCTCCCTCGGAGAAGAGAGTGGAGGACGAGTTCGGAGGGTCGCCGCCGCTCGAATTGTCGCCGTCGCTGCCTGGCTCGTCCTTCGATGAGCTTCCCATTTCAGCTTCTTCGACTCAGACGCTCTCGCAGAGAGCGAGGGGGAGAGAGAGAGAGAGAGAGAGATAGAGAGAGAAATGACACGTGCTAAGGGCCTCCTCTGCGATTTGAGAGGAGTCTCAGAGAGTACTTCTTGATTAATTCATTGTTTTCAACGTACAAAAAAAAAAAAAAGTTTTTCCATGAAACATTTACTTTAATGACTATATAAGTTTCATATTTTTCAACGATTTGTGATGATCATGATCCACTCGAAGTGCACCGGACGCCGACGGATTGCTAAATGGGGCAATGATCCTCTCGCGAAATAGCGGCTAAGCCTCATACGGGCTGTCCCAAATAATATCGATTGCAATTGAGTTTCTAAAATTCATTCACGGGTTTTAACCAATTAGTAGGCGATTAGGAGTTCGGTAAAGTACGGAAGATCGCTTTTATCTTGAACTGCGAAACTAGATTCAAAGATCTGGTTATGCCGGATTAAACAAATGCTAGCTCTCTTTTCTTTTTAAGGGAATCTTGGCATGTGATTTTTATTTCCTAACATGCATCTACATGTCCTTGCAATTACTGTAAAATCAAACATTTAAAAAGTTACCAATGCCTCAAGATAGGAAAATTTAATACAAATACTCGTGCAAGTTTAGCAAATTCGACTATTACATAGAAGGAAAGTCCATATGCAAATGTGACATGCTATGTAAAAATTTGTGCTTAAGAAATTACCAATACGAGCTACTAATAAATATGGAAATTTTAACGCAATGTAATCTAGAATGAATAGCGATCGTAGAGAATAAATCCTTAAGTGCACAACAAATTTGCAAATAGATCTAAGTATCCTTAAATCCATATTTTTGTGATTTTCTTAATGAAGATGCAAACTAAAATGCCTAACATGCGAGATGTGATTTTTTTTTTTATATTTCCATTTTACTACACGTGATTTATGGATAAAACGTGCAAATATGGAAACTAAATAATAATGCAAAATCTTCCATATGTCCAAATATGAACACACTAGGGTATGTAAATATGATTAGTTTTTTATCCTAACAAAAAAAATATATGATTATTCTTTCTAGATATGTAAATATTCATATTACTATTTCCTAAATACAGAATATTTTGAAAACATGATTTCATTAATTATTCTTCTAATAGGAAAGTATGGATATATGATCAATGCCTGCAACATGAGCATGAATTAATGATTGAAAAGTAATTACGTGCAATGCAAATGTGAAATTAAATGCGCTGACGTGATGTGAAATACCCCCATCAATATGTCTCTTCATGAAATTTCTAACAGGGGCACGAATTCTCAATCGAATTTGGCTCCTCGAATGTGTGGCTTTGAGTAAGTTGAGTGGTGTGATCTCATGAGATGAAAATCCTTTTAGTAGAGTCCATGGAGAAAAGTCCTTTTTGACCAGAGAATGTTGTATTCTCGAGGTAAACCTTGTGATGTTCTCGGTGAGGCATTTCAGAATTATGTGGGCCGAATGTTTTCTTAGATCAATTGGGTATCCTAGCAAAAGCGAATTGTATTGTCTTTCCTTTTTTTTTTTTCCCTCTAAAGTAGTTCAAGTGAATCCGGAAAAAAAAACTTAAACACAAGCCCAACTTGGCGGCATCATTGATACGAAAAATCCAAAGGCCTGCGTTTGATGGGCCGGATAAAAATTGAAATAGGATAACTTTTATCCTATCCGATGTATGAGTGACACAACATCTGGAAATGATTGGATATAAACCAGATAAAAAGTTGCACCTAGGAGTCGAATAGATTATGACTAGGAGTAAAAATTCGTTAAAAACTATTTTTTTTTTCTCTTCTCCTCCCCCCCCGCTCTCTCCGTTGTACGTGGCCAGAGTTCATGGTAACACAAGAAGATGATGGCCGATTAGATCTAGGACTGGTGATACTGCTGGTCCATGATCAACAAGGCGAGATCTGGAGGCTACGGTTCGTGGTTGAGCAACCATCTTAGTCGCACATACTTGCAGATCATTGTTAGATTATAACAGAATTCCCCCGCCATAGTCAATTCACCTCCCCCTAATCCCTCAACTAATTGACCCTATATTTTTAAGTTTTTTTTTTCGGGTTAATTTAAAGGTATTTATGAATTTTCTAAAAAAATTAAAATCTATCAAATCTAAGGGAATTTAGGCCCAAATTATGAAACGAGGCAAACTAGAGCCTAGTGTAAAGCTTCTTCTATTTTAGGGATTTTCTAAAAAATTTGATTTTTTAGAATTTCCCAATTTTTTTATTTGATTTTTTTTATTATTTATATATATTTTTTTAAATGAGACTTTATTCGTGTTACGTCGAGGAAAAAGTGACAATTGAGAACTGAAAAGGAAAAGTGAGAGATGTAGTACTTCATTCTTGTTTTGTGATTCTCAAAAGTGATTCTTTTCCAAAATCAATTTTTTATTCTTATTTTTCTCCAAAACTAGTTTGAGGGAACAGAATTAAAATCGGAATTAGAATCAGTAATCATTTATATTATCCAATAGGATTCTCACCTTGTTTGTTTCAGAAGAATAGAATTAGACAACACAATAGTTACCATATAGGCCCTTAATGAACTTCCCTTAAAACGGCTTGTTTAACCTACCCCTAAAGTGTGTGGATGATCTTAGGTTTCTCTCATCCTAGAAAGTTAGCTTAAAGATGAGGCTTTTCCTTACACTTATAAACTAAACCACAGTCCTTTCCTCAAACTGAGTGAAAAACTCAAATAATCTCTCCGTGTGACTGTTGGGTCCATACCTTTGATAATTTGGGCTCTGATACCAATGTTGGGTGGTCTTAGATCTCTCTTATCCAAAAAGCCAGATCAAACGATAAGATTTTCTCTCATACTATAAAAACTGACACCAGCCCCTTGCACAATTAATGTGGAATAACCATAGGCTTTTCTTTTTAGGATGCCCCCTTTTTCTGGGCCTCTTTTCTGAGTTAGTACATGAAATAACTTTCTTTCTGACCAAAAACAAAATATCTCTAACAGGCCTAACATTTTAGTGTTAATCAGCCAAGGAATTTCTTACCCTATAATAGACGTCGCATTCGTAGTTATTGTGCCTAGGGACCTAACTTTTATTAAGAGCTAGATCTGGCCTATGATTTCTTAGGGACCGACAACCTAACATCTTATGAGTTCTTCTGACCATGGAAAGGTTCAAGAGAGTTTTTCTATGTATTTCTTAGGAGTAGATTTGGTCTGTGTATTTCTTAGGACCGACAACCTCACATCTTATGAGTTCTTCTGACCATGGAAAGGTTCAAGAGAGTTTTCCTCCAAAGTACCTGGACATCATTTTAAAAGGAAAATTGCCCAGAGAATTTTTTTCTACAAAGGTCAATTCCTGAGGAGTTTCTTTCTCTAGATTATAAAAGTTTCGAAAATTGGCAAGGATTTCTATGATAGGACAGAAATAATCATCATGTAATCTTACCTATAAATGATGTGTGAAAATCACCGAGTGAAAGTCAATTAATCTGTGCATTTAATTCTTGTCACGTAGGACGATCATGTCCATATCAATGATTTCTTAACAAAATTGATCGGATAAACTCTATTGGCAAAACATGAAAAAGTTTAGGACATGTTTAGAAATTTTTTAAAAAAAATTTAAGATTGAATTGACAAAAATGTAACAGCTTGGGCTTTTTAGACAATTTCCCTCTCATAATATGGACGAGAATAATCATCATGTAATCTACTGGAAAATAATGGGTTTGGAAAATGAATGGGACGAGCTTTATAGGCGAACTCTGATGCGCGCACATAGAAGGATCCTCATCGGGCGCCATCGCCCATATCATTCGAGACTCGATAGGAACTCTAGTGGACAGAGCGGTAAGCTCGACTCTAGCATCATCGGCTCTTCAAATGAAATCCTGGCTTTTCACTAAACTCTCTCTCCTCGAAGCAAAGAAGTACGACGAAGGGGAAATTGAGTGAGATTTGTTTGATTTTTTTTTTTGTTGTCGGAAGATTGTTTGACTTTAGTTAAAACTATACCTATTTTAAATCTTATCCTGTGGAAAGTCTCCATCCTCATCAGTGATGCCCGTTGGATGATGGACCAGTTCAAGCGGATCTCTCCAGCCCAAGCTCTGGATTGGGTTTGTAAAGCCCATAGATCTAGTTCTCTTTATCCTCCTTGGACAGCACATCCTCCTTAACCCCTTTGGCTTACGTTTAGCCGTCTGAATATTTTTTCTGGATAGGATAATATCGAATAGGATAGGATTTGAATACCCATCCAATGTCTGTTGATGCACGGATATAACATGGATTCAAGTAGATATTATCTAAATAAATATTTGATTTGCAAGATTAAAATTAAAATTAAAACATGAAAATAAAACAACCCCTCTTCCTCGTGAAGCAAAGGAGGAGGCTGTGAAGTAGAGGAGACCATTGTCACTTCAACTCAGCTTCCACAAAGAAACCAACAGTCTAAAAAGTAGGTAGATAGAAATTGACGGGAAGTGAGGCGAACCCAGTATCTCTTTGCTGGAGATAGACAATCGTGTGGATCTGCAATAAATAACTGAACTTGAGAAAAGAAAGGAAAAAAAACCAACTTTGCACTTTGCCGGAGATGTCAGGTCACTGGGTTGATCAGTGAAGGATGACGTTATCAAATCTTGGTCTAACATAGGGTGAGCCGAACATAGAGGAGAGAGCATAGGAAGGGATTTGGAGAAATGAAGGGGATGGAGTAGCTTTTTCAGAGATGATGGAAACGATCTCACACAAGGCCTGAGCTTTTTGCTGCTCCTTTCTATTCTTCCCTACTCTTCTTAATTTTCGTATCGCTTTCTATGGACCCAAAGCAAGATCTGCAATGCGAAGACTTGAGATCTACGATCACTTCTAGATCGACGGACAGGCCTAAACGCAAGCAACCACGAGAGGTGGCTCTGCCATAGAAACCAATGACTGCAAGTCGCTATGACTAACATGGCGGCTCAGCCATGGACCGTAACTCCAGATCTCGCCTTGTCGATCATGGACCAGCAGTATCACCAGCCAGATCTAATCGGCTCTATCTTCTTGTGGTTACCATGACTCTGGCCAACGTAGCTAGCAACGGAGAGAGAGAGGGGGAGGAAAGAGAAAAAAAAAAATTAGTTTTTAAATTTTTACATCCTATCATAATCTATTCGACTCCCTAGGTGCAACTTTTTATCTGGTTATATCCAATCATTTCCAGATGTTGTGTCACTCCAAACATCGAATAGGAGATAAAGTTGTCCTATTCAAATTTTATCCGGCCCATCAAACGCAGCCTTTGGATTTTTCGTATCATGATGCCGCCAAGTTGGGCCTGGTGTTTAAGTTTTTTCCGGATTCACTTGAACTACTTTAGAGGGAAAAAAAAAATAAACGACAGCAATTCGCTTTTGCTAGGGATACCAATGATCTAAGAAAACATTCGGCACACATAATTCGAATGCCTCACCGAGAACATCACAAGGTTTTACCTCGAGAATTCACAAATTCTCTGGTTCAAAAAAGGACTTTTCTCATGGACTCTACTAAAAGGATTTTCATCTCATGAGATCACACCACTCAACTTACTCAAAGCCACACATTCGAGGAGCCAAATTCGATTGAGAATTCGTGCCCCTGTTAGAAATTTCATGAAGAGACATATTGATGGGGGGATTTCACATCACGTCAGCGCATTTAATTTCACATTTGCATTGCACGTAATTACTTTTCAATCATTAATTCATGCTCATGTTGCAGGCATTGATCATATATCCATACTTTCCTATTAGAAGAATAATTAATGAAATCATGTTTCAAAATATTCTGTATTTAGGAAATAGTAATAGAATATTTACATATCTAGAAAAGAATAATCATATATTTTTTTTGTTAGGATAAAAAACTAATCATATTTACATACCCTAGTGTGTTCATATTTGGACATATGGAAGATTTTGCATTATTATTTAGTTTCCTATTTGCACGTTTTTATCCATAAATCACGTGTAGTAAAATGGAAATATAAAAAAAAATCACATCTCGCATGTTAGGCATTTTAGTTTGCATCTTCATTAAGAAAAATCACAAAAATATGGATTTAAGGATACTTAGATCTATTTGCAAATTTGTTGTGCACTTAAGGATTTATTCTCTTACGATCGCTATTCATTCTAGATTACATTGCGTTAAATTCCATATTTATTAGTAGCTCGTATTGGTAATTTCTTAAGCACAAATTTTACATAGCATGTCACATTTGCATATGGACTTCCTTCTATGTAATAGTCGAATTTGTAAACTTGCACGAGTATTTGTATTAAATTTTCCTATCTTGAGGCATTGGTAACTTTTAAATGTTTGATTTTACAGTAATTGCAAGGACATGTAGATGCATGTTAGGAAATAAAAATCACATGCCAAGATTCCCTTAAAAAGAAAAGAGAGCTAGCATTTGTTTAATCCGGCATAACCAGATCTTTGAATCTAGTTTCGCAGTTCAAGATAAAAGCGATCTTCCGTACTTTACCGAACTCCTAATCGGCCTACTAATTGGTTAAAACCCGTGAATGAATTTTAGAAACTCAATTGCAATCGATATTATTGGGAGAGCCCGTATGAGGCTTAGCCGCTATTTCGCGAGAGGATCATTGCCCCATTTAGCAATCCGTCGGCGTCCGGTGCACTTCGAGTGGATCATGATCATCACAAATCGTTGAAAAATATGAAACTTATATAGTCATTAAAGTAAATGTTTCATGGAAAAACTTTTTTTTTTTTTTGTACGTTGAAAACAATGAATTAATCAAGAAGTACTCTCTGAGACTCCTCTCAAATCGCAGAGGAGGCCCTTAGCACGTGTCATTTCTCTCTCTATCTCTCTCTCTCTCTCTCTCTCTCTCTCCCCCTCGCTCTCGCGAGAGCGTCTGAGTCGAAGAAGCTGAAATGGGAAGCTCATCGAAGGACGAGCCAGCAGCGACGGCGACAATTCGAGCGGCGGCGACCTCCGAAACTCGTCCTCCACTCTCTTCTCCGAGGGAGAGAAGGTCCTCGCCTTCACGGCCCTCGGATCTACGAGGCCAAGGCATAGTCTCTCTCTCTTCCTTCTCTCTCCGTGATCTAGTTTCCTTCACTCTTCTCGTGCTTGGGGTAATTCACTGTTTAAGAAACTGCTTCGCTCGGTTGCTTGCTGGTATCGATAGCGTTTCCTCATAGTTAGGTGATTTCAGCTGTTATGTTCTTCCCAGGTTCTGCTCAGCTGACATTGGCTGCGTTGGAAGAACTTGAAAGTGACGCAAGAGGGGCTTAAGAGGCCTCTTTTGTTTGGCCATTGGGTTTGTAGAAAGTGAGAAAATGCAATCTCATTGGCGTTCTGGAATAGAATGAGATGTGGAATCCTGCTTTGGTGGACTGTTTATATTCTGTTGTGGATTTTCGTGTTGCTGGAATCTATGCCTTCCGTTTCTCGTTTAATCATTCTTCCGTAGGCGTGTGGGGTTGTCATTGCTGTAGCTAAACAAATACACTTACCCTTTGAGTAAACTACTTCCAGATGAGCTCGGGCTTATTGAATGTTTCTTACACTATGTGCACACTGACAATCAAGATCTTTCAACATGGATTGTATAGAAAAACATGCTCAATGGGAGTTTGGTCCCAAATTGGATTTAAGTTGGTCAAGTTGCTCCATCATTTTCTTTCACTGTGTTTCAAATACAATTCTTAGCAGGAATGTATCCCATTTGATCTTGAATTGCCTGGTAAAAAATTATTTTGTTGACACATGCTTTCCATCAGACTAGCTGTTGCCATCTTGGGGGAGTCCTGTAGTGTCCCAATGAAAATGTCTGGTTTGCAGGAGCTTCACACCATCTTATGTTAATTGCTTTTGGTCATTCATGCTATTTTCTTGTTAAACAATTAGGTTGGAGTACTGTTTTTGCGAGCATAGTGTGTGATGGACTTTATGCATGTGGCCTTTTCTGGCTGCTTGGTCTGGTACACTTAAACTTTGGTTTTACACTTTTCTCAGCAATTTGTTTGGCTGATGTTTAATGTCCTTTGCATTAGGCAATAATTTAGATGTTTACTTTTCCTTTTTCACATGTCTTTAGTAAATAAACGCAAAAACTTGTCTATGTGGGAGAAAGCTTGCATACCTTGGTTCTTCCTAGTTTGCTTTGATGATCGCTTGTTTAGTTCTTTTTTAGGTGATGATTTAATAAACAGTGTCAGTTGACTTTACTTTAACCACTCATTGGTCTCTGCTAGAAGAAAAGAAAAGTTGGAATCTCATCCAGTTGCTTAATTTGCGAATCAAATGGTTGACCAGAATTAGTCTTTTCCTCAATTGTGAATGGTGACAAGAAAATAGCTGGAGTACCTATAGTTACATCCGTCGATAGAATTTTCGATCTTTGTATTAGTTATAGCCCGAAAATGTTTGATACACTATTAGAATATGGATATTGCATTTTATCTAAATGAGTTGCTTCTCTTTCCATTTTCTCCTATGTCAAATTATATAGAAGATAATGTGTCTGATGTGACATGTCCGTTGTTCTGTTAGTTAAATGCTTTATGGTTCTTGTGATTAGGTTCAAAAGGCTGAGGTTCGGAAGAACGAATGGAGATACTTTGTTCACTACTGTAAGTAGTTTTATTGTCTTTTACTTTTGCAACCACACTCCTGAAGCTATCTCATGTCGTCTTGTAGCATGGTTTTCGTCTCATAAGCTGTCAATCCTTCTTAAGCTCTAGGTTGCAAAATATTTCTAGGAACTCATTGTATTAAGTAAATCTCTAGTCTTATTTCCTGAAACCATATCTAAATGATGTTTCTCTTACTGCATTGCAGGGAGGAACAAAGTGAGCATTTTCAGTCACCTTCAGTATAGTGAATATCCAGCCACATTCTATTGTCTAACTCTCATGGAACATGATGTCTGCTTGAAATCAGTGGACTATTGCTGATTGATGATGGAAAATTGTGGAAATAATTGTATCTCGTCTTCTCCTCTCTTGTCTGATGGTCATATTGTTTGACTCATTAAAAAAATGAATGCTTCAATCATAATGCATGAATTTGTTGTTGAAAATGACCTCACATGTTGCATTATATCCATCACTTGTCTTTTGGACTCTCCAAAGACATCAGGTGTTATTGTTGTGGCATATGCTGATACTTTTATTTTGCTGTTGCAATTACAGATATCTCACCTTATGATCAGGGCTCTCAGATATCACTGTTGTCTCTATTTTTTCCTCCTTCAAGTCTCTACTTCAAATAAATGGATCCTGCAAAATCTTATGATCTGTCATGCTTCTGTCCACCATCCTAGTCAGAGTTCTTTCCCCACTTTTTTCAAAATCTCCATTTCTTTTGAAAACCTAAATGAAGAAGCTTGGCAGTTTTTTGTGCCTGTAATAGGATTGAACTGTATTGGACCTAGGTTATTGGACCTAATGACTAATATCCTGAAAACTATGGCAAGAAGAAGTAAAGAGTGTCTTACCTCGCAGAATACATTCTAAACTGTCTTGTTGAGC
>JAGVVM010012394.1:0-16764 GCA_019149425.1 Psidium friedrichsthalianum
CCACGATTTGGACCACGAAATGCCAGCGTTTCCATTCATTCCCATCAATCACCGACTCCGAATCGACAGAGTACTAGTCCACACCAGAATCCCTGACAGAATTCCGAAGAACAGAGTCATCGACAATACCACGCCTCTCATTCCCTTCACCAAATAAGCGCTCCGCCTCAGCGGATGGAACCAGTAGCTCGATTCAGCGACCACATCACGTTCGCCAAAACCCACTGCACTTGCAAATACGCCAACACCAACACTAGAACCACCACGATCGACGCTACTAATCCGAGAAAGAAAAAGTCGAGGAATAACTAATTCATGACCAATAACAAGTTCGGCGCCTTTGAGGATTAAGAACCCTAAGATTCCAGAAACGATTACCATCGAGGAGGTGATAACGTGGGTGCAGATGAGCGTGGAAAGAGAGGGAAGAAGGACGTTCCTATGGACTTGATCGCCGAGAGGAGCTTGACCGGCCGCCGTAGAACCCTGGACGACGCTGTAGGTGATGGAACCCACGGCGAAGATGGACAGAAGCGTGAGGAAGGAGGTGTATCCGACGCTGATGAGCACGCCCCTCGGGTCGACGCCGCTCGTTGCTGTTGTGGCGGCTGATTGAGGAGGGGGGAGTCCCTGAGGAGGGTCTGGCGTGATAAGGGTTCGAGGAGGAGGAGGAGTGAGGCGAGCTGGAGAGTGGGGTAGACGGCGATGGAGAAGGAGAGAGGGAGGAGGAAGAGCACGGAGAGGGCGAGAAGTGGCGGGAGTGGGCCCTAAGTATGCGGCGCGATTCGGAGATCACGGTGCAGAAGTCAGCCGCCGGGGGTGGGGGTGGTGGCGTCGCCATGGCCGACAGCTAGAGGTCGGGGTCGCTGCGGATGGTTCGGACAGATAGAGATGGGAGGACGGAGATTACTTTTCCTATCGAGTATGGGCCAAGCGCGTGGACGGTGGAGTGCTCAGGAAAACGGTGTTCTGTTTTTTGGTACAAGTTCAAAGGTGGAACTCTTCTTATGATGATGCATGTGATTTGAAGAGTCGATGAGTCTAATGCCGTAAAGTACGTTCATCATTTTGAAAATCAATAGGCTCTTCTAGAAGTTTGAATTTTCACGAACCTTGACATGATGCATTCGAAAGGAAAGTTTTTTGATTTTCATGAACAAATCTACGATAAATCTATATGTCAAATGGATGCATTTCCATAAAATGAACATATTCATAGTTAGGGTTTACACCGCGAAAAATCTCAGATCGATACACTCATGAAAAATTTACTATAACCTAATTTTTTGACCACGAAAAACTTCAAATTGGTATACTTGTGACTAATTTATCCCAAATTATTTTTTGACCACTAAAAATCCCAAATTGGTACATCCGTGATAATTTATCATAAATTAATTTTTTTACTATGAAAAATCCTAAAATATTACACATATGACAAATTTACCATTTATTAAATTGGTTAATACCACAAAAAATCACAAATTGATATATTTATGACCATCAAAGGATAAAAATCCTAAACTAGTATATTCGTGAGTTGTTACTTGTCATCCAACTCAGTAATTTGACGTTAAATTAATGAAAAGTAACGGAGGGTAAATTTTTCCAAGTATATCAATTTGGGGTAAATTTATCACAAGTGTACCATTGAGATTTGTGTTAAAAAAATAATTATGGTAAAATTGTCATAAGTAGGGGTGAGCAAAAAAAACACGATCCAACCAAACCGAACCGAACCGTACCCAACCGGCTAATTTTGGATTGTAACCGGCGGGTACGGTTCGGTTTCGGTTTCAATTTCCAAAACCGGCGGGTATTGGTTTGGTTTCGGTTTCGGGTGGGAATCATCCAACCGGCCCAACCGAACCGATTTTTATATAATATAAATAGGTCAATTATTTTAATGAAAACCCATCTCTTAAATGCTTAATCCATCCGTCCAAAAAAGAGCCTAGACCCGCAAAATGAAAAGGCCCTACCCTAATCCAACTCTCTTCGCACTCGGTCACTCTTGTTGTACAATTTAATTGCACATTCTTTCTTTTTCTAGTGCAGTGGGCAATTTTCACTTAGCGGTGCCTTTGGTTGCTAGAGATTTTGATTTACAAGGTAAAAATAGAAAGGAAAGTTCTAAATCTACCGTTATATAGCTTTATTTGAGTCATATTTGTGGGATTAGTATTCAACTTAATTTTTCATGGAACGAGCGGGTGATGTTAGACGGTAACTAGATCCAACCAAGAACCGGACCGGACCGGCGGTTCGGTTCTCGGGTGGATCCATGAACAAACGTTGGTTCACGGTTCGCATTTGCAGACCGATCCCTAACGGACGGTTCTCGGTTCTAGGGTAAAACCATCCATTCTGTGAACCGTCACCCCTAGTCACAAGGTGTTAGTTAAGATTTTTCATAGTATTAATACTTATGATTACCATAATGACATGGAAAAACAAAGCCTCATTGGATGAAATGGATTGGTAAGTGGCGATCGCGCCGAGTCAAGATGGTTAGAACTGGAACGCACTCTGCAAACATTTGGGCTGCATTTAGTGTTTAAGACTTTTTTTTTTTTCATGGAGAGTGTAAGGTTGAACTTGGTCGGATTGGATCAAGATAAGATTTCTAATGTCTTACGTGATATTTGGTAGATACACGGATAGCAAAGATGAATGAATGAAGCCCTTGATTGAATGTAACGTAATGGCTCTCGCCGTCAACAAATCCTACCTCACTCTCCTCGCCGTCCTCCGCCTCCACCACCTCTTCTATCATGTCGGATTGAATGCTGACCGTGTAGAACTCTGAGCTCTTGCGGAGGTCCAAGCAGCTGGCATCACCACGTGCATAATCTTTAGCACCACTAATCTCTCCTCCATCTTCATTTTCGGCATGCAATCTTCAACAATCGCCAGTCACTCGTCACTATCCTTACCCTATGGCTCCTCCCAGGGTTGAGGCCCAGGACGCGAAGGCGCTCCGGATGAAGGTGCGGTTGGTCCTGTGACAAAGATGGTGAAGCAGAGGGGCGACGCCTGTTGCTCCAGATCTAGCTATGAAGGAGAATGGCGGCTGGTGCTCAAAATCTAGCTATGGTGCTCCTCTGTGGTCGAGGTCGAGTCAAGCTCCTTTCGTGGTTGAAGGTCCAGTCGCGCTCAGCCATGGAGAGCTCTAGATATGGCATGGAGCTCCTCCGAGGTTGACATTGACTCGAGGCTCATCCCAACGCGATCCTCATCGGTGGCAACGAGGTGGAGCTTGATGGACGGCTATTGGTGGAAGGAGCTGACGGACATGGGTGAGCAGAGGGGGACAAAGAAGAGAACTGAGCGCGAGGACATATTCTATTCATCTTTATACCACCTTCATACGGGATTATTTTATTCAGATTATACCCATCTTATATCTAATTTTGTCTGTATTGGGCATTAACAAAACATGATAAAAGATTTAGTTGTGAGAAATTTAACCTCGTTGGTTTCCATCGAACTTTACCGTCAAATTACTGAGTTGGATGACATGTGACAATTGCCGGGATATACATGACCTTTATTGTGATATTTTTGTCACATGTGTACTGATTTAAGATATTTTGTGGTAAAAAGATTAGTTGGGTTAAATTTATACAGTTGTATCAGTTTAGGATTTTTGATGGTCAAAAAAATAGTTTTGGAATAAATTTGTTACAATTGTAACAATTTTGGATTTTGATGATAAAAAAAATAGTTTGGGGTAAATTTGTCATAATGTGTATTCTTTGAATTTTCCGTGGTATAAACCCTAATGATAATTATGTCTTGACTTTTTATCATGATTACCCAATGTAGTTTTAGGACTTAATTGTACATGGTACCTATTGATACACCATTCCTTAGATATATATGTAAAAGGGGCCTATATCCTAAAAAAACTCTCAACTTTATGTTAAGTCCCAATTTTGCCATAAATTTTTGGTCCCTATAACAATCCCAAATTAGGTATACTTACAATTCTACTTTAAATGTTTTTTTGTCTCATAAAAAACCATGAACATTTACTTGATTTACAAATCCGCCTTGTTAACCTTCTATCAACGGAACGATGGAAAACTCCTGAGTGTGAGTTGTTTGAGCGTACTGATCAAGGTTTTTCTTGCACTAGCTCTTTTGACTGTGAGATATGATAGACTCTTGATCACGAGATATTTGAAGACTGAGCACAAATTGAAGATCGCCGAGTGAGATGGATCCCCCAAGTAAGATGAAAAAGAAGATTGTCTAAGAGCAATAGCATTTGAAGAAGCAAACCCTAATTGCTCCAGGTTTTACCTAAATTTCAAATTCATTAAGATGTCGTTTTCGCCGATAAGGAAAATCATCTTCAAATGGTTTTCTTGGATACGAACCTTGGGAAAAACTAAAGTAATAGCGTGTGAAATGCACATCAATAAGGGTGATTTTGGATAGTGGGTTAACAGACAGATACGACACTCAAAGAAAATTTGTCATTTTTTATAAGACAAAAAAAGGTTAAGGGAATAATTGAGAATGATTTAAAGTTGGTGATTTTATATGAGATGAAAAGAAATTTAGGGTAGAGTTATTTCTCTTAGATCAAAGTTGAGATTTTTTATGGGACAAAAAGATGTTGAGATAGAATTGATATTAGAGTTAAAAGTTGGGTTTTGTTTTTTTAACTATAGTGTTAAGCCCATAAAAGGTTTAAAATTGACCCAAATGGATTAGAATGCCCTGCGCTTCAGTTCCAAGCGCTTAAAACACACGCACAGAGGCGCAACAAGAAACGGGAGCGATCTTTGTACAGCAAGGGCATTGAAGTCATTTTACTGGTCTCTCTCTCCTTTCTCAAGTACAAAAGGTCCTTCCCCCACCTCTCCACTCTCTCTCTCTCTCTCCCTTCGCGCCCTTTCTCATCTCGCGTTCGGCAGAAAACAAACCAACGAAGAACTTCGCAGCTGCTCTACGCACTGATTTGCTCCTTCGTAATCCCTCTCTTTTCTCTCTCGATCGATCGATGGACGAAAGTTGGACTCGCGCTAGGTCGATAGGAGCAAAGAATTTGTCCTGAACACGTTTGGGGTGAGCACCTTTGGTTTTGGCGAGCGCCTCTCATTGGAGGAAGGGATCGGGGTTAGTCGAATCGTGGTTTTTTTACGCTCTCTCCGTCTCGCCTAGAAGCTCTCCTCTTGGCCCGAGAGTGTGATCGATGGTTCATGCGCTGCGCGCTTCGTTCGTGCGCAGTAAACCCTCCTTCGTTTCGTTTCTTCTTAAGATCGGAGCGTGTTGAGGATTTCATTGCGAGCCGACCTTGTCGTGGAAATTTGTTGACCGTGGGCATGACAATGGGCTGTGGAAATCTTTGGCTCGAATAAGGGCGATGTTGTGGCGTCGATGTGCCAATGCAAGGTTGGCTGATGCCTCTTTGAAGTGCCGCCCATTTGTTTGTTTGGGGAACTTGAGAGAGGGAAGTGGTGAATGGGGTTCTCATACTCGGACATGGTTCATTCGTTCAGAGCAATTTTTATTAGCTCCTGACATCGTCTTGATTGTCGCAGGACTAAGGCTGGGGTGAATCAGTGCCTTCTTAGATTTTGATGTGCATGTTCTGAGGATGAAATTTGCTGGTGAATGTCAAGGGAGATCTGCCGGTTGGGTTTTAGATTTTCTCTGAGTACTTTTTGTTGTGTTAGAGCAGGCATAGCACACAAGAAGCTATGAGAATTGGTGGAATTTTTTTTGTCTACTTGGATTTCAAAGTTAATCTGAAAGAAATACTTCACTTCAATTTATGGGGGAGAATAGAACCAATATGACTCGACATAGAACACATGAAAAAGCTTTTGTGCTGTCTTGGGAGTTAGATCACCAGATGACATTCCTAAGTGGCTATGGAAGATCTTAGCACTGGTGTCCCTAAAATGCTTGTACCACCATCTTTTTCTATTTGACGGAGATTTCTGCATTTTTTTTATATCCAAATTGATATTTCCTCACTCTTCCTTGCAGGAACTTGTCCCGTCCTCTTACTTGTGTTTCATTTGCATTCGTGTAGGACTCAAATGGACAACTACCGCCAAGATAAGTTACTAAATTTGAGGAGTTTGTTGATCGACGTCTGAACCAGATCTTGTTCATGCCATATCTGAGCGGTATATGTTCTTCTACTTAACAGTTTTTCTTCTTTGATTAGCATGGGGAAAAACAGCAGCATCTTTAATATGTTGAGCATTTTTTGAGAAAGAATTTATCTAGAGTACAGATGCCAAAAGTCAGGGATGATTACTGTGAGGGAAAGTGATGTGAGATGCCAAGTCCGATAGATTGTGCAATATTTTCTGAAGTGATAGAAGCTGATCCTCAACCCCTTATTCTGGCCAAACAACAAAACAATCCTACTATTTAGGCATTGCAAATCATACAAGTCTTCTGTGGCACTCGTTTTGTGAATAGAAAATTCTGTTTTTGTGGACTCCTTTGTTTGGCCCTTTTTCATAGACACTCATGTAAGCAAGGATGACTGTGATGCATATGTTGAGTCGTCATAAATCATCGGAAGTTCGACTTGAATCCCTGCATACCTCCTTTCTGGATTCCTGAAAAGGTTGATTTTGGCTGAAGTTTATTATTTATCTGGGTTATGGTTTATGAGTAATTTATCTGCTCATCACCACCACCCCTCCCCCCCCCCCCCACACCCCCCCCCCCCCCCAAAAAAAAAAAAAAACCCCCAACCCAACACCAAAACGAAAAAATAAAAATAAAAACAGAAGAAATAGATTGTGCCATGCATCCGTAAGCTGAGCAATGGGGATTAGGCAACTATTTAGCTGATGCAGTGGCTGACTTGGCACTTGTTTTGTACAGGGATAAGGTTTTCGAGCAGCAGAAGGACTTTGTATCCTTTTGTAAGTAAACGGATTCCTTTCCTTATATGGAATGATTTGTTTATGTATCATCAGGAATAATCCGTTGTCATACAACACGATTTACTTACAATTTTGAGTAACTCCTTTCTTTTAGTAGTGTTTTCAGGCGCATTCACCAGTTTGAATTTGCACTATAAGCTTTGACGGTCTTTTGATTTTCTTGACATTGTATTACTTTTAGCTCAGATTTACGAAACAAATTGAGAATCTTCAGAAGAATAGTGTAACTAGTCTCAAGACATTGGTCAACCTTGGTTCTGAGGTGTTCATGCAGGCAGAGTGTAAGTCCTCTCTCTGTCTCTGTCTGTGTCTCTCTCTGTGTTTATTCCATGGAACCTTGCATATTCTACCTCGTAGTGCTGGTAGGAGATAACTCTTGGCTTATGCCATCTTGGCATGCTTTTTGGTGAAGTTTCTGCTTGATGAGCTGCGACATATTCCTACTCGATATGGTTGTTCTTTGTTCTTTTTTCTCTTTTTTATGTAAATGATGGTAAGTTTTGTGAATAGAGGGTGCTTGTGCAAGTGGTGCTGAGGGTTCAATACATTACATTGCTACCAGGACGCTAAACTTGTTAGCTTAGTTATTGTGTAACTGTATTTGGAGTGGTGAAAAAATGCATGAAACTGAGTACTTGCCATGTGAAAATGCGGTGTAGGTTCTGTTCCTCTGATGCTGGTTTTATTTCCTGGTTTGTGGTGGCTTTTGAGGTTTAATCAGTAGCGCCACATGTTCGCAGGCCAAATACAGAATGCATTTTTGTAGATGTTGGACTAGGGTTTCATGTGGAGTTTACATGGTCTGAAGCTCTGAATTACATATCACTAAGGGAGAGAAGTAGCCAGGTTTGCACTTAAACTGATGCGATTTCAAAGGTCTTTATAACTGCCACACTGGAGATAGGGACGTCTCTTCCTTATCTCCTTTCCTTATTCCCATAGTTCATTCTCTGCAGGCAAATAGAAGAGTACACTCATCAGATGCATCAATTAAGGCACAGATAAAGATGGTATGTGTTATGAGACGTTTTTCTTATGCTTTTGCGTTTTTCCTTAACAGATTGAATATGCTTGAACATCTTCTCCAGCTGAAATTTGGTACCCTTAGAGCATATTAAACTTGGACAGTACAAAATGCTAGGATTACCTTTTCTCTTGGCCAGATGATACTGGGGGTTCCTTGTATCTGCAAACTTCCTTTCCTTTTCTTTTTGCCGAAGAAGATAAAAATGCCACGTATCTTACTGTTCTTAGTTTATGCGGAGCTTATCATCCGCACTAGACTCCCCTGCTTGGGGAACACTTATCTCCAAACTAATGTGTCAGAATGATGACTCGGTTTGCTTGCTTCTTGATATGAGAAGTTTAGACTTGTCCATATATAGTGCCAAGATTGAAACTCACTGGAGTGATTGGACCTTAAATGTTTTGGAATCCTCAATATAATTGTCACTTCATTTGGCTGGAGTGAAGTAGCTGGATGGTTATTGTGCAGGTCTGCGAGGGAATCAGGGAGTTGCTTCAACTTCCTGCCGAAATGAACCTACAGGAGCCCATATTCTGATTCAAAATTAGAACTGTCTAGGTAAGACTCATTCTTTGTGTATTTCTTTGTGGATAATCTTCAATCTAATGAGAGGACAATGGAAAAAGTAAAAAAAAAAAAAAAGGGCAGCTGACTCAATCTGCCAATGTTTTATGTGGAAGATACTATGTTTCTGGGCTGGGTTTTCTTGTCAAATGGTCTTACTTCAGTTTTCCTTTAGAGCTAAGTACAAATTACATGTATGGTTAAGAAATGGTGCCACGGATAGTTACCAGAGATGATTTTCCATGCGACAGGTGAATGGAGACTTTAGAGCAGCAATATCTATTGTGCTTCTACACTAAATTCCAGTATAGGTTTTTTAGAGCCATCAGCATCTTCGTCTCTACCCATTTCATAGCCTGACTACCGTTGCCTGGATAAATAGCATCTGAGTGAACTGGAATCCGCCTCACAATTCTAGGAGACATCTAGCATTGTTTTACTTTGTTCCCGGCTTAATCTTTGGGTTTGATCCTTAGATCTTGTCTATGGACCAACCCAACCCAACCCTCAGCCCCCCCAGACTTTTAAGCGAGTGCCTAGGGTACTCTCACGTCTTGAATAGATGGAATAGCTATGGCGGTCTGATAAATTCCGTGTTTGTAGCTTTAATTAGCGTGAGCTTTGTAGGATGATCATTTGATTGGCATAAGATTGAACATGACATTCCCATATGGCCTCACCGGGTGACTGTCGCTTGAGCCGGAAAGTTGTGGGCTTTGTGCAGAACTGGGCCTTGGGATATTTCTGTGAGTGAATCCGATAAAGCCAGGACGGGGACTGGGACAGTACACCCCGCACGGTGCACGATGCGTTTTATGTAAGATACTATGTTTCTGGGCTTGTTTTCTTGTTAACTGGTCTTACTTCAGTTTTCATTTAGAACTAAGTGCGAATTACATGTATGGTTAAGAAATGATGCCACGGATAGTTACCGGAGATGATTTTCCATGCGACAGGTGAATGAAGACTTTAGAGCAGCAATATCTTGTGTGCTTCTATACTCTAAATTCCAGTGTAGGTTTGTTCTAGCCATCTACTCGTTCCATATTTTATAGCCTGACTACGTTTGCCTGGATAAATAGCATCCGAGCGAACCTGGAATCCGCCTCACAATTCTAGGAGACATCTAGCATTGTTTTACTTTGGTCCCGGCTTAATCTTTGGAGATCCTTAGATATGTCTAACCAACCCAACCCTCAGCCCACCCGAGACTTTTAAGCGAGTGCCTAGGGTAACTCTCACGTTTTTGAATGGACGGAATAGCTATGGCGGTCTGATAAATTCCATGTTTGTAGCTTTAATTAGCGTGAGCTTTGTAGGATGATCATTTGATTGGGATGAAGATTGAGCATGACATTCCCATATGGCCTCACCGGTGGACTGTCGCTTGAGCCGGAAAGGTTGTGGGCTTTGTGCAGAAGCTGGGCCTTGGGTGTTTCTGTGAGGGAATCCGATAAAGCCAGGATGGGGACTGGGGCAGTACACCCGGCACGGTGTACGATGCGTATTATCTAGGTTGCTTTGTACAGACATTTACCGGCGAAAAAACAGTGGAAATCCATGTAAGTCAAGAATGGCTGAAATTCCGACCCAAAAAAAAAAAAAGAATGGCTGAAATGAAAAAACAAAAGGGGTCGGATGGGATTGATGAGACAGGCGGATGCTCCAAAAAAAAGGGCTGTCGTCCTCGATGGGCGGCCTGTGTGGCGGGGTGGGGCGATGGGATGGGATGCATTGGGTGATGTTGGGCTCCATCACCACACACAAGGAATCTCGTTTGTTTTTCCTTGCTCTGGGGGTAGTAGAGAGAGGGTGATTTACCAATAAATAAATTTGAGGTACATGGAGGTATATTTTGACAAAAACTCGCTCTCCTAATGCTTGGTATTTCTTGATTAAAAAAAATGCACTTGATATTTCACTAACGTTAGGAAATGGGACAAACCGAATGTTTATACCCAAACCTTGGTAAGAATAAGAGAATTCGATCCCCGTTCGATTGTTGGGCTAGGGTTCCACACACTGACGAGCTTCATTCTCGCAAATTTTTATCAGATTGGGCAACAAATTGAGTCTGGCACGGAAAAAATAAAAATAAAAATGCCAAGCCACGATCAACAAAGCGAAAGAAGATATCATGTTTTTAGTCATGAGCATGAATTAATATAAGAGACTCCTCTTTCACCATCTCCACAAAGCCACCGAAGTCCATCAAGAACCTTACCATCTCTGCCTTCGCCATTGCTACTCCCGGAAATTGCATCCCTTCAATTTACGCTGCCGCATGCCTATCGGGACCCACTTCTACATTCATCTACACAGTTATGCTTTTGATCTCTGACGTTCAAATTTTGACTATGCCAAGATAGCCTAAATCGACGTTTATTATGTTTACGGACGATATTGCACGACATCGGATACTATTGGTCCCTACTTGTACGATTATAATTGCTTATATGACATAAGCAATCACAAAACACGAGATAGGACGCGTTTAGCTTGGTGATTAGGCTTGGGATCTGGGGTTAGTGGGGGAAGAACTAGAAACCGATTAGGAAGATAGTAGCACAAGATAGACATATGATTGCTTCTTTGTCGACATTTGTCGACCGTGACCCAATAGAGGATAAGGAGCAAAGAAGAAACAAAACCAGCGGATACAAACAAAAACCTATCTAATCTCAGAATGCGGACCTCATGCCGGGTCGAGCCACTTAAGCACGATCATCCATAAACAGACCGCACAAAACGTTTTTAGCAAGTGTGATGTGTATTGGGTCACATTGTATTGCGATAAGGCCACAATGCATCACATCACCTTGTCGAATTTTTCAACACGAGCTCTTGAGTAGGGGGGGGATAGACCTTTGTGATCACGAAGGTGGAACTCAGCCAGACATCAGACCAATGGAACAGGAGAAGTAATACACTACTCGAGTTAAAAAATTATTTTCTTAAAAATAATTGTTTGTAGTGTTTGAATGAAGTAGTTAGCCAATGACAAGTGTTTTCATTATCGACAGTAACTTTGTGTCTAAATATATTTGAGGATGGTCAAATATTTTTCGTTCATTCGTTTTTATAAGCGACGCGAGTTATCAATTTCAAGGAAATATTTTTCAATCGTTTTTCCCGTGAAGTAAATAGAATCCGAGACATCGTATTTGGGTATTCACGTCTCTTCCAAGCGGAAGGCTCACGGGCGGTTACTCCTTGTCTTGTCTCACGTTTTGCTCCTTGTATCCACTTCACCGCGACCAGCGCAAAGCTTCTCTTCTGTTCTGTTCTTCCATGTGGAAAATCAAACGTTGGGCTTAAGATAAAAAAATTCGTGGAGTGGGGGGTGAACTTCTGATAGGAATGATTCCCATCTTACCCGATGAATCAAATAACAAATTGGATGAGGGCGAATTTTTCAGCTTGATTTGAGGTCTGGATTGGTGATGGGGAAGGTGAGGGAGACAAGGAAAATTCTATCCCTATCTCCAACACCGTCCTTAACATCCCAACGATCTTATCTCCCCCGGCTTGATATCTTTGATCGTTTTGGAAATGGATATCGTGCAACAAAGCGTGCCCGGGAAAAAGCCATCTCAGGGCGATGTCGTCTCCGCCGCTTTCGCGCGCTAGGCTCCGCTAGTGCCATCACATTAGCCCCGCCAGCGCCTTTGCAGAGTGTCGACACGACATCTACCGATAGCGTCATAGCCGTGTTATACTTTTTAATAAAAAGGACCAAGGTCGACAAAGAAATATATAGTTCGACGACTTGACTGCTTAAAAAGGAAAAGAAAAAAAGAAAGAGGGTTGACGTCGATATTGAACAGTTTTAAAAAGTCAAAATACCCGCCATGTCGTCATCCCAAATCGAAAGAGTCTCCCTACGATTTAGGATCTTGCCAAACAATACACGCGACGCACCATATGGTGGCAATTAAGGGTGCATATAAGAATTTGTGGATCCATGAAATCAATGCGATTCACCAAATTTTAGAGAAGTTACTAAAGGTTATCTAATAAAAATTTAATAGCTCATTAGTTTCGAACTAGCGTTTGCATGGTCGATTTCAAAGTAATATTTACTAGAGATGAGCATGATCTGGGTGGCTAGGTTCTAGACTGAGAACTTAAAACCTACTCTATTATAATCTGGTCCTAGTATTGAAACCTAGAAGTAGAATCTACCCTTTTTGTCCTGCACCTATTTTCGTTTTTTTTTATTCCAGGGTCCACCTGAAAACTTGTTTTTTTTTTCTTTTTCTGATTTCATTTTTTCCAGCAAAATAATATGAGTATCAATAAAATGATTTAAAGTAAAAGATAAATAATAAAACTCATTATCCACCAAAAGTAACAATCCCTAATATGAATAATAGGAATTGCAATCCACAAAAAAACAGAGGAGGTGAAGTGAGTGAGACTAGAGTTTTTTGTTTTGTTTTTAAGAGTATCTAAAAATTGATTCTAAAATCGATCCGATTACTAGGTAGTTTTTAATTTGGAAACGGGAACCGGATCGGTTCCAATTAGTTCCCAAAAATTAGAAGCTGTTTCGAGATTAGTTTGAACGAGAACCATTTCTTGGACTTGTTTTTCGGATAATCCAATTGGGTTTTTGAGTAAACTCGATTCGGTTGCACACCCTTAATATTTACCACATATTTACTTCAGAATGTGTTTGACTTAGGGTATTTGAAATGACTCAATACCATATAAATTAATACTAATTGCATCTTAGGGAAAAAGAAAATTTGGTTACGAGTGCCTCGAGAGATTTGGTAAGTAGCCAATTACGAAAATTACTGCATTGAACAGGTTAATTACTCTTGTGAAATTCGTAATCGACGTCTTAAAACTTGTAACTTTCCTTACAAGGTGAAAACGTAATAATTTAGTTACCAAGTCTAATGGAATAACAAAGGAAAATTTTTTCAGGACATCTCTTTTGCTCCATTAGATGAGTACTGTGCGAACGAGTTGTTCTGTTTTCCTGTTGTTTTTAAGCTGTGGGGAGCGATGCGTGACGAGTATTCTGCTGTTCATTTCTTGAATACGATAATACATGGACTCTAGATCTGCTGTTCATTTCTTGAATACGATAATACATGGACTCTAGAGAGAGAGAGAGAGACAGAGAGAGAAAGAAGACAAGAAAGATGGGATTTTTGAAGCAAAAGGCTCTGACTTCCCGACTTCTCCTTTTGTCTCTTCGTCGCCCCCTCTCTCTCTCTCTCTCTCTCTCACTACTGTGGACTTCGAGATTCGTTCAGTACGAAAATGGTGGGCACACTGGGACTGGACTGAGTGGGGGCTTCAGCGAGGTAACTTCACTAATGCTGGCACTGGCGTTGGCGGGTCCCTCGAAAGCTGGGTTCTTTCTTCAATGTCCTCTCAGTCTTCTTCTGCTCTGTCTCTCTCTCCATCTCCATCCATCTGCAGCGACGCTCTGTCTTTTCTTCTCTCTTTTTTTACTCCTCTGCTTTCCTCTGACACTGCATGCATGGAAAATTGGCCTTATATACTCGGCAACGTATGTGCCCTCCTCTCCTGTTTTTCTTTTCTTCTCTTTCTATCACATGCAGGCAAGTAAATTCTAATTCCATTTTGGTGAATTTCTTCGGTTTTGATGCAGGGATTCACATGAACTTTTCTCTCTCTTGTGACATTCTTTTCAGTACAGCCTGTACTCTTTTCTTTGTGAATCTCTCTCTCTCTCTCTGTTTCCTTTTCAGTACAACTAGTCACATTCTCTACAGACGCTATTACAACCTCATCATCACAACTTGTCGTTGAGTAGAATTAGGTATGAAGTTTGAGCATAGAGAAAGAATTAACCCAGCGAAACCCGAAAGTTAATCTAGTTTTTTCGTGATAAGAGGAATAGCTGCGTAATGAAACTACACAAAAAGAAGGCGGTTCCCAGTTGGAGATTTTAACTCCTAGGCTACCCCCATTCTGATGAATCTGATCATCAATGGCCCATCAATTGCCTTAACCACTTCACTTTTCAGCCACATTCGTCAGAATGTGAATAGAGAATTGAGTCAGCAGAAGAAAAGAAAAGGCGAATGAGAAAAGGGAAGGGAAGCCTTGTTATGTACAGGAAGATCCGGGAGAGAAGAGATTAGCTAGCATTTAAGGCATTTGTGAGAGTGGGCAGCCACTAGATTTTCTTGGATTAGGGACTTTATACAAGTTTCGCTGATCTAAGCTAACCCGACATTAACCTGAATACGATGTAATTAGCCCAGTTAAGATTAAAAAAAAAAGAAAAGCTATGATCTCGGGTGATAAGCTGGTGCTATGTTTGGACATCGCTCCGTTAATCCAGACAACTAACCAATGACTCGGGAGCCCCGGAAGCAACTGTCCTAGGAGGGAGGAAATCACATGATCAGCAGTAGAACATGAGTTTCTTCACATTTTCGCTGAGTTTTGGTAGAGCGTGGCTTTCGGAGGGGCGGCTCGGGACAGTTGAGACCCATTTCTCATGTGGCCCGACATCTCCGATCGCTCGAGGTATAGCCTGCCTCTGTAAGCAGCCAAATGGGCGTAGTAAGCTGGGGGCACCAGCGACACTGGCTAGTGCACCTCGCGAACGTGTAGCACAGGTTATAGACCAGCTTCTGGAGCTCGTCGGACGTGAACTCATTCCGTCGTCACTCACCGTACGTGGTAGTGAGCCGGCCGGCTAGTTCCTTTTACCCAGAGTGGCTACACAAGTAGAAATCAAACCTCCCTCGGATATGAGTTATCACCGTGTCCACCACCGTCCGCCGGGGGCTATTCTCGTCGAGACACTGGGTTTTTGTGGTAAAGGTGAAAAACTATCGCGCAGTCATTGTGGGAATAGCATGTCGGCCCTAATCAGTCCGGCGAAGATCGGCTCGTGCTAGTTCTTTCTTAACATATTATCCCCTTCGAGATGCCGACACAGTATATCCTCTTATATGAAGGACTTTGTGGTAATACCTGGGGGCTTGGCGGGTCCGTCGGGGGGGGGGGGTGGGGGGGTGGGGTGGGAGGGGGGGGGGGAAGTCCTTCAGTGCGGCTCGGAGTAACGTTCGCCGATCCCTACAAGAATTAATTCTCAGCACTAAGGCAGCTCCTTTGCACTTCGAGTTGGCAAATCATCTACGCAATCCCCCACAATGTCCCCCAAGATCCTGGAGGCATTATTTCTTGTACTATGGAGTTTGCCGCATAGAAACTACTCATAGCCTTATGGGTCAATTCTCTTAGATAGCTACTTGTTGGCCGCAGCCAGTTCATTGCTGCCAAGCGACGGCGGGCAAACAGATGCGGCTTGAGTCATCAAGCCGGGGTGTGGGATGTAGTTAAGAAAGCGTCGGCGCCCATTACAGTTCACTCGGCTCATTTTGAGTGGAGAAAGTCCGCGGGATTATAGGGGAGGGAAATGAATTGTCACTACGACGTGCGTGACCCGTGTCATCCTCCTGTAATCTTTGGCATTTTTTTAAGACAAAGAAAATTTTTTCCTTATGTGCCATAAGCTTTGTCAAGCAACTGGGAATTCACTTCCATAGTGTGTTTCGGGTACATAGTGCAACACCGTGTGGTGCTCACTACTCGATTGTCGTCTCATCATTCAGCTTTAGATCTGGCATATCGCTTTGTGTTTTCTTTCTCCATTACGCATAGAGTAGTCGGGCTGTTGTCCGCAGCTTTCTGGATCTCTTGGCTTATGACTCCAGACTAAGAACTTGTTGACACCGTGGTTGCTGTTCGAATTGTGGGTGATAACCTGGTATTCTTGCAGAGGTTATGGCCTAGCTGTTCGCATCTTTGGGAGAGCTGCTGATGAACGTCGAAATGCTCCGACTTCTGATCTGGGGTTCCGCCGAAGCTTATGAGGCCCCGCATTTTTTCTATCCGATCCTTCGAAACATGGCTGTCCATGAGATTCCACTGCGGTCTGGGCGAGCCGAACTAATTCCTTATATGGCCATGCTCTCCTAGTTTTTGTTCGAGTTGCAAGATTCGACCGTTTACTCGTGTCATCTCTCTTGAATCTGTAGATCGAACTCTCTTCCTGGTTGCCGCTGTCATTAAGCCAGACACCTCAGACACGATTCAGCAATGAGATGTCAAAATCAGTTGAATAGAACCCTTCTGTAAACACCGATTACTACTATTCACTCCATAGGATCTCGAAGTTACTCGTTGGACCGACAGCCGCTCGAAAAAAAAATCACTCCGTCGATGATAGCCTTTCGCTCTTTCGGG
>JAGVVM010012397.1:0-10523 GCA_019149425.1 Psidium friedrichsthalianum
CCACCTCCAAAGGGAGAGAATCCAAACTTTCAACTACACATTTTAGCTCCTCAGCATTCTGTACAACTAGTACGGCATCCCTTCTCACAAAAATCTCTCGCGGGATAAGGTCAGCCGAGGGCAAAACCTAGTGTGACACATCATTCATTGTAGGAGCCCTCTTTTCACATTACCCGACCTGAGAAAGGGAAGAAAATATGTGCTCATCCCCAGCAAAATTAACATAGTAACAACACACTAATCTAAGTTACCATCGGCTTAGGCTAAACTAAACCTGCTCTTGCCACTCATCATGTAGGTTTGGGATGATTTGCTGGAGATGTCATAGTGTTTGCTTTGAAGAACATGGACTCATTAAGGAGCCTGTTTAACATATCACGAAAATCGTTCAGCGCTCCACCACTAGTGAGGGCATTGCCAAAGAGTGACCATGGAAGAGGTTGAGGGAGTAGAAGAGAGAAGAAGAATGAGTTGAGAGAGAATGAAAGAACTGATGATTTGTTGAAGAGGTCAATTTAGGGTTGCTAGAGAAATGAGAGCATCATAGACGGGTTTTTTGAAGAGTCGGACCTTTTTAGATTTTTTTATTCGACCAAAAAAGAATTAGGAATTTTCTATTGGTACAAACATAGGGGGACTTTAAAATACCGTCAAATTTTTAGGCATTCTTATGAATTTTCATGAAAATTGTGATTATTTAAATAGTTCATCGTTAATTTAACAAAAAAACATAATAATGATAAATTGTATTTGTACTTAATTACAAGTGAAATGCCTCTTTCACATTAATTATGGGACAGAAAATTCTATATGCATTTAATGCTAATCTAAGTACTATTCACTAGCTAAACAAAAGTTTCCACAACTTCACACATTGATTTGGAGGATTTTGTGGGAAGATTACATAACTGTCTACTCTAAAATAACGGGGCTCATTAATGGTCTTCTTCTTTTTTTTGTTTTTTTTTTTTTTTTTTTTTTTTTACCTCTTTTTTTTTTTTTTTTTTTTTTTTTTTTTTTTTTTTTTTTTTTTTTTTTTTTTTTTTTTTTTTTTGTTCTTTTCCTTTTTTTTTTTTTTTTTTTTTTTTTGTTTTTTTTTTTTTTTTTTTTTTTTTTTTTTTTTTTTTTTTTTTTTTGTTTTTTTTTTTTTTTTTTTTTTTTTTTTTTTGTTGTTTTTTTTTTTTTTGTTTTTTTTTTTACATTTTTTTTTTTTTTTTTTTTTTTTTTTTTTTTTTTTTGTTTAACAACCAATTACGAAATTCCTTCATGGAGCCGCCATCGGCAAACTACTAACAAAAACAAAAAACTACCGCAAAGGAGCATACGCTCAAATAAATCATCCTTTCTTTCGACTAAAGAAAAAAAAGTAACATCCTATGCGGTAAGAGATATTAGAGTTTCCAGATCCTCTCTGTTCATTTTAGATGCCACAGCTCGCACCCAATATCTTTAGTCACCACCTTCGATGCGTGGCTTTTTTACCTACAAATAAAGGAGATAATAAATTTCCTAGAAACATCCAACTCATCCTCACAGCAGTGGACTGCAAAAACTGCATAGTTAAATTTTGCACAAACCAGTTTTTGAGTGAAAAGACAAAACATTCTAATTAAAATGCAATGATATGAGTGACAAAAACCCCAAATTCACAACTCGCCACCAACAGTAGGAACAATGAATCCTTCATAATCACTTTAATTCCACTCAGATGGCACTGCCCACCACTACAACTGTCGTTCCGTAGCATGGAATCACATTAGATAACAATTTGCCGTCATTACCGTTTACAGAGAGAGAGAGAAATAGAATATTCTAATTTATAGAAAATAACATTCGACTTGGGATCAGGGAAGAAAGCATGAGCTCTAGCCAACAAAATTAACATAGCAACGAACACTAATCTAAGTACTATCGGCTCGCTAAGCTAACCTGCTCCCGCAACTTCATCATATTGATTTTGATGGTTTTGTTGGGGATGTCATAGCGGTTTGCTTTGAAGTACATGGACTCATTAAGGGCCTTATTCAACTTATCATGGAAGTCCTTCATCTCTCCGCCATCGGTGAGGGCATCACGAAGAGCAACCATGGAGAGGTCGAGGAGTACACAAGAGAAAGAGAGCGGGGTTGAGAGAGAATGGAGAAATGATGATTTTTAAACAAATCGATTTTGGGGTTCTAGAGAAATGAGAGTATCGCAAAAGGTTTTTGAAGAGTCGATCTTTTAGATTTTTTTATTCGACAAAAAAAAAGGATTTTGGGGTTTCTATATGGTCCGAATATAGGCACTTTAAGTGCGGTTATTTTCGGGATCCTTACGTATTTCGCGGAAATTCCGATTGTTTTCATAGCTTACCATTATTTAAAAAAATACATAATTAGTGAAAATTATATTTTAACTCAATTATCTAGTGAAATGCTTTCTCACATCAATATGGATTGAAAATTCTATATGCATAAATGCTAATCTAAATACTATTGGCTAACTAAACTAGAATGTTCTCACAACTTCATCATGTTGATTTGGATGATTTCGCCGAAGATTTCATAACCGTCTAGTTTGAAGAATATGGACTCATTAAGGGCTTTCTTCAACATACATAGAATTTCTTCATCGAGCCACCACCGGCGAGGGCATCGTGAAGCAAGACCATCGAAGAGGTGGGGGGAGTAGACGAGAAAAAGAGAACCGATTTTAGAGAGAATGGAGAATTGGGATTTTGGAATGGTCGATTTTAGGATTTCTTAAAAAATAAGAGCGTCGTAGGAGGGTTTTCAAAGCATCAACTTTTTTTAGGGTTTTTTTATTTTGTCGAAATTTAGAGGGCATTTAAGTAGGGTGATTTTTGAGATTCTTATAAATTTCTCGAAAATCGAGATTATTTTCATTGCACACCGTTATTTAACTAAAAACTGCATAATTAGTAATAATTTTGTTTGAGCTTAATTATCTAGTGGAATACTCTCTCAAGACAATAATGCACGAAAGTTGTATGTGCATCAAACGCTAATCTAAGTACACTAAATTAACTTGTTCCTGTAACTTTATCATGTTGGTTTGGATAGTTTTTTGGGAGATGTCATAACCATCTACTTTGAAGAATATGGACTAATTGTGGGCCATGTTCAACCTATCATGGAAGATCTCATTCTCATTGTTATGATTCCATAAAAATAAAAGTTTAAAATTTGTGAGACTCAAAGTGAAAAAATTAGGGTAAGAAAAATAAAACCCAAAAGATGACTCAAGCTAACCTTTAAAGTGCTTCACCAAGCGCAATTTATTGCCTAGATTGATAACGTAACTGGTCTTCCAATGAAACAAAATGAGTTTTAGGTATGTAGCTTCATGAAAGTTAGAATGAGATTTACTTTTAGGATCCACACAATGATGGATCTCGACAATACTAATCTCACTCATTGTCAGTTGTTTCTTGCCTAGATCATACGACACATGTGAAAAGTAGGTTAAATATAGACCAACAAGATAATCAAATTTCAAATGTAATGGAATCTTAAGATTAGTTATACTATACAATAGTATAGGATGCAAACTTTTTCTTTGTAAAAAGGATCACTATATGCAACAGCAAAGGAAGTTTCGAAACTTCTTACTTTTCATGTAGGTTTTGGAAAAATTCATTAAAGGCGCATCCTCTGTTGGGTGTAATGTATGTTCTAGAGAAGATTGAGGAAAAAGAACTAAAGTAAATCTCAAGAGGCATAACCAAATAAAGTTAATTAGATATTTATTGACGATCCTCATTCCGGGAACTTAGTTAATTTGCCTTTGGGACTCTTTTATTTTGTCGACACATCATAAGCATCACTGAGAGTATTTTGGGTGTTCGGAGCAATGATGCCATGTTCTTTGATCTTGGTAGTCAACACCTCCAAAGGGAGAGAATCCAAACTTCAACTACACATTTTAGCTCCTCAGCATTCTGTGCACTAGTACGGCATCCCTTCTCACAAAATCTCTCGCGATAAGGTCAGCTCGATGGCAAAACCTAGTTTGCACATCATTCATTGTAGGAGCCCTCTTTTTCACATTACCCGACCTGAGAACAGGGAAGAAAAATATGTGCTCATCCCCAGCAAAATTAACATAGTAACAAACACTAATCTAAGTACCATCGGCTAGCTAAACTAACCTGCTCTTGCAACTTCATCATGTTAGTTTGGATGATTTTGCTGGAGATGTCATAGTTGTTTGCTTTGAAGAACATGGACTCATTAAGAGCCTTGTTTAACATATCACGAAAATCGTTCATCGCTCCACCACTAGTGAGGGCATTGCAAAGAGTGACCATGGAAGAGGTCGAGGGAGTAGAAGAGAGAAAGAAGAATGAGGTTGGGAGAGAATGAAGAACTGATGATTTTGAAGAGTCAATTTTAGGGTTGCTAGAGAAATGAGAGCATCATAGACGGGTTTTTGAAGAGTCGACTTTTTAGATTTTTTTTATTCGACCAAAAAAGAATTTAGGATTTTCTATTTGTACAAACATAAGGGGACTTTAAATACCGTCAATTTTTAGGATTCTTATGAATTTCATGAAAATTGTGATTATTTAAATAGTTCATCGTTAATTTAACAAAAAATACATAATTAATGATAATGTATTTGTACTTAATTATCAAGTGAAATGCTCTTTCACATTAATTATGGACAGAAAATTCTATATGCATTAATGCTAATCTAAGTACTATTCACTAGCTAAACAAAAAAGTTTCCACAACTTCATCACATTGATTGGATGATTTGTGGAAGATTTAATAACTGTCTACTCTAAAATAACGTGGGCTCATTAAGGGTCTTCTTCACCAATTACGGAATTACTCATCGAGCCGCCACTGCAAGGTATCACAAAGCGAGATTGTGAGAGATCAGGGGAATAAATGAGTAAAGGAGAGCCGGATTTAGAGAGAACGAAGAAATTAGGAATTTTGAAGGGTCGGTTTTAGGATTTTTGAATAAATGAAAGCATCGTAAGGGGATTTTGAAGGATTGATTTTTTAGGGTTTTTTATTTGGTTAAAATTTAGAGGCTGTTTAAGTGGGGTGATTTTTGATATTCTTATAAATTTCCTAAAAATGGTGATTATTTTCATTGCTCACCATTAATTTAACTAAAAAATTGCATAATTAGTAATTATTGTGTTTGAGGTTAATTATCCAGTAGAATACTCTCTCACAACAATAATGCACTAAAAATTCTATATGTATCAAATGCTAATCTAAGTATTACTACCTAGCTAAACTAACCTATTTTTAGAAATTCATCATGTTGGTTTGGATAGTTTTTTCGAGAATGTCGTAGCCATATGCTTGGAAGAAAATGGACTAGTTGTGCATAGTGTCCAACCTTTTCATGGAAGATCTCAGTCTCATTGTCAATGATTTTCTCAAAATAAAAGTTGAAATTTGTGAGACTCAAAGTGAACAAGTTAGGTAAGAAAAATAAATCCCAAAAGATGATTCAAACTAACCTTTGAAAGTGCTTTACCAAGTATAATTTTTTGCCCACATTGATATCGTAATTGGTTTTCCAATGAAAACACAAGATGTTTTAGGTACGCCACTTCATGAAACTTAGAATGAGATTTATTTTCAAGATCCACACAATGATGGATCTCGGCAATACTAATCTCACTCATTGTCAATCATTTCTTGCCTAGATCAAACAACACGTGTGAAAAGCAAGTTAAAATATAGACCAACAAGATAATTAAATTTCACATGTAATGCAATCTTAAGACTAGTTATGCTATGCAATAGTGTATGATGCAAACCTTTTCTTCGTAAAAAGGATCACCATGAGCGACAGTGAAGTGAAGTTCTCAAACTTATTGCTTTTCATGTAGGTTTTGGAAAAATTCATTGAAGACACACTCTCTATTGGGTCCAATATGTTTTAGAGAAGATCGAGGAAAAAAAACTAAAGTAAATCTCAAGACGTAAAACCAAAAAAAATTAATTAGATATCAATGAGAAGAGGAGGAGAGTGAATTTGAACTTAATTATATAGTGAAGTGCTCTCTCACATTAATTAAGGATTAAAAATTATATATACATTAAATGCTAATCTAAGTACTACTTCTAGCTAAACATAATGTTTCCACAATTTCATCACATTGGTTTGGATGATTTTGTTGAAAATTTCATAACCGTCTGCTTTGAAGAACATGGACTTATTAAGGCCCTTAACCAATCACAAAATTCCTTCATCTAGTCCCCATTGGCTAGGGTATCGCGAAGCGAGACTGTGGGGAGGTCGAGGGAGTAGATGAGGAAATGAGAGCCAGGTTTACAGAGATTGGATAAATGAGGACTTTTGAGGGCCAATTTTATGGTTTCTGAATAAATGAGAGCATTGTAAGAGGATTTTTGAAAGATTAATATTTTTAGGGTTTTTATTTGCTTGAAATTTAGAGGGCATTTAAGTGGGGTGATTTTTAAGATTCTTATAAATTTCCTAAAAATTGTGATTATCTTCATTGCTCACCTTTAATTTAATTAAAAAATTACATAATTAGTAATTATTGTGTTTGAGATTAATTATCCAGTGGATTACTCTCTCACAACAATAATGCACTGAGAATTCTATGTGTATCGAATGCTAAACTAAGTATTACCAACTAGCTAAACTAGCCCGTTTTTACAAGTTCATAACGTTGGTTTCACGTAGGTTTTGAAAAAATTAATCGAAGACATATTCTCTATTGGGTCCAATGTATGTTCTAGAGAAGATTGAGGACAATGAACTAAAGTAAATCTTAAGACGCAAAACTAAAAAAAAAATAATTAGACATCAATGGACGGGAGAAGGAGAGCGAAGTTGAGAGAGAATGAAGAAATGATGATTTTTAAAGGGTCGATTTTAGGGTTTCTAAAAAAATGAGAACGTCATAGACAGGTTTTCGAAGAGTCGATGTTTTAGGTTTTTTTTTATCCGACCAAAAAAAGATTTTAGGGTTTTCTATTTGGTCCGAATATAGGGGGACTTTAAGTGCCGTTATTTTTGGCATTCTGACAAAGGTCATGGAAATTGTGATTATTTTCATAGTCCATCGTTAATTTAACAAAAAAAAATGCATAATTAGTGACAATTTTATTTGAACTTAATTATCTAGTAAATGCTCTCTCACATTAATTATGGACTGAAAATTCTATATGCATTAAATGCTAATCTAATTATTACAGGCTATCTAAACAAAAATGTTTCCACAACTTCATCACGTTGATTTGGATGATTTTGCTGAAGATTTCATAACCCTATGTTATGAAGAATATGGACTCAGTAAGGACCTTCTTCAACCAATCACGAAATTCCATCATCAGGCCGCAATTGGCAAGGGCATCGCAAAGTGAGATCGTGGGAGAGTCGATTTTAGAGAGAATGGAGAAATGATGAATTTTGAAGGGGTGATTTTAGGATTTCTAAATAAACGATAGCATCGTACGAGGATTATTTAAGGATTGATTTTTTTAGGGTTTTTTATTTGGTCGAAATTTAGAGAGCATTTACGTGGGGTGATTTTTGAGATTCTGATAAATTTTTTGGAAATTATGATTATTTTCATTGCTCACCATTAATTTAACTAAAAAATTAGTAATTATTGTGTTTGAGCTTAATTATCCAGTGGAATATTCTCTCACAATAGTAATGCACTGAGAATTTTATGTGTATCAAACACTAATCTAAATATTACTAGTTAGCTAAATTAACATGCTTCTACAACTTCATCACATTGGTTGGATAGTTTTTCCGGGGATGTAGTAGCCATCTACTTTGAAGAGCATGGAATAATTTTGGGCCCTATTCAACCTATCACGGAAGATCTCAGTTTCATTGTCAATAATTTCCCAAAAATAAAAATTGAAATATATGAGACTCAAGGCGAATAAGTTAGGGTAAGAAAATAAAACCCAAAAGATGATTCAAGATAACCTTTGAAATTACTTCAGGCAATTTTTTGTCTAGATTGATATCGTAACTAGTCTTATAATGAAAACATAAGGAGTTTCGGGTGCGCCACTTTGTTAAACTTCAAATGAGATTTATTTTCAATATCCACACAATAATGGATCTCAACAATACTAATCTCACTCATTGTCAATTCTTAATTGCCTAGATCAAATGGCACGTGTGAAAAGCAGTTCAAAATATAGATCAACAAGACAATCAAATCTCACATGGAATGCAATCTTAAGACTAGTTATGCTATGCAATAGTATAGGATGTGAACCTTTTCTTTGTAAAAAGAATCGCTATGAGCGATAGCAATGGGAAGTTCCAAAACTTCTTGCTTTTCATGTAGGTTCTGAAAAAATTCATTGAAGAAAAAGAATTAAAGTAAATCTCAAGACGCAAAACCAAATAAAAGTTAATTAGACATCCATTGATGATCTTTGCTCAAGGAACTTAACCAATTTACCTTTGGATTTTTTTTTTCCTTGTTAACATATCATAAGAATCACCATGAGGATTTTGGGTGTCTGGCGCAGTGATGCCATGTTATTTGATCTTGGCAGTCAACTCCTCCAAAGTGAGAGAATCCAACCTTTCAACCAGACGTTTTAGCTCCTCAGCATCCTCTGCATTAGTGCAGCATTCCTTCTCACAAAAATCTCCCACGATATGATCAACTCAATGGCAAAATCCAGTTTGCACATCATTCACTGTAGAAATCCTCTTTTCACACCATCCGACTTGAGAATCGGGAAGAAAAGCATGTGCTCCTCATCAAGAAAATTAACATAGCAATGAACACTAATCTAAGTACTACTAGCTAGATAAACTATCTTGCTCCTGCTACTTCATCTTGTTGGCTTGGATGATTTTCCCAGGATGTCGTGACCATTTGCTTTGAAAAAACATGGATTCATTAAGAGTTTTTTTTTCAACCTATCACAGAAGTCCTTTATCGCTCTACTGCCGATTAGGGCATTGCGAAGAGTGAACATGGGAGAGGTGGGGGGAGTAGACGAGATAAGGAGAGTGGGTTGAGGGAGAAAGGAGAAATGATATTTTTTGAAAGGTTGATTTTAGGGTTTCTAAAAAAATGAGAGCGTTGTAAAAGGGTTTTTGAAGAGTCGATTTTTAAGGTTTTTATCCAATAAAAAAAATTTAGAATTTCCTATTTGATTCGAATATAGGGGCTTTAACTGCGGTCATTTTTTATATTATTATGAATTTCATGAAAATTGTGATTATTTTCATAGCTCATCATTAATTTAACAAAAAAATGCATAAGTGTGACAATTGTATTTGATCTTAATTATCCAGTGAAATGCTCTCTTGTATCAATTATGGATTAAAAATTTTATATGCATTAAATGTTAATCTAAGGACTATTGATGAGATAAACTAAAATGCTCCCACAACTTCATTATGTTGGTTTGGATGATTTTGCCAAAAATTTTATAACCATATACCTTGAAGAACATGGACTCATTAAGGGCCTTCCTTAACCTACTACGAAATTCCTTCATCGAACCGCCATTGGCGAGGGCATCGTGAAGAGCGACCGTGGAAGAGGACGGGGGAGTAGACGAGAAAAGGAGAGCAGAGATGAGAGAATGGAGAAATAATGATTTTTGAAGGGTCGATTTTAGGGTTTCTGGAGAAATGAGAGCATCGCAGAAGAATTTTTAAGGATCCATTTTTTTTTTTTTGATTTTTTTTCCAACCAACTTTTTTAGGCTTTTTCATTCAGTATGAATATAGGGAAGTTTTAATTGCAGTTATTTTTGGGATTTTTATGAGTTTCATGAAAATTATGATTATTCTCATAGCCCACCATTAATTTAACAAAAAATTCATAATTAGTGACAATTGTATTTAAACTTAATTATCCAGTGAAATGCTCTCTCACATAAATTATAGATTGAAAATTCTATATGCATTAAATGCTAATTTAAGTACTATTGTCTAGCTAAATTAAAATATTCTCACAACTTCATCACGTTGGTTTGCATGATTTTGCTGAAGATTTCATAACCGTTTGTTTTGAAGCACATGGACTCATTAAGGGCCTTCTTCAACCTATCATGAAATTCCTTCATTGAGCCGCCACCAATAAGGGCATCGCGAAGCGAGACCACGGGAAAGGTCAGGGGAGTAGATGAGGAAAGGAGAAACGGGTTTAGAGAAATTGGAGAAATGAGGATTTTTGAATAGTCGATTTTAGGGTTTCTAAAGAAATGAAAGCATCGTAGAAGGGTTTTTGAAGGGTCGATTGTTTAGGTACTTTTATCCGACTAAAAAAAGATTTCAGGGTTTTTTATTTGATCCCAATACATAGAGGGTTTAGGTGCGGTTATTTTTGGGATTCTTATGAATTTGATTAAAATTATGATTATTTTCATAGCTTATTATTAATTTAACCAAAAAAAATACATAATTAATGACACTGTATTTGAACTTAATTATCCAATGAAATGCTCTCTCACATCAATTATGGATTGAAAATTCTATATGCATTAAATGCTAATCTAAGTACTCTGACTAGCTATACTAAA